>PJEM01009100.1:28549-58920 GCA_004023845.1 Helogale parvula
TGAAGTGGCAATCGTTATATAGCAGCTTATCTATGATACATTCAAGATACATGATACAATTTATTACTTGCCCATAAGCTAAAACACAGCCTGCTTAATACCTTTCCTTAAATTCCACCTCTATACTACAGTATACTTGAGGTCCATGCAAAAAAGTAGCTACCTTTTATATAGGAAATGGATGATTAAGTCTTTGGTGCTGTCAAGTCAATCCTTGAAAGAGGTAATAGCTCTGATTCAGTTTTAATCAGATATTTACTCCTGGTCAAACTAGAGATGTCTGTGGGATTAGGACCACAGAGCAGAAACAGAGCTGCTGATAGACCACTTCTGTGGACAGGGTGAGTTACCTAGGATGGTCAATCTTTGGTCATATTGTCAGGGACTTGAAGTTTATTTTTGCATCCTTCATCCTTTTAATGAAATATCTTTTCATTGTTTTAGTGTCTATCTGACTTCATCGAAACATTATCTTCCATCTTTATAACTTTTCCCTCCCACCAAACCTCCCTTGGGAGAGAATTATCTTTTTTAAAAATTAATTAATTTATTTATTTATTTTGATAGAAAATGAGAAAGTGCAGAAGCAGGGGAAAGGAAAAAGAGAGAGGGAGATAGAATCCCCAGCAGGTTCCATGCTGTCAGCATGGAGCCTGATGCAGGGCTTGAACACATGAACTATAAGATCATGACCTGAGCCAAAACCAAAAGTCAGTCACTTAACCCTGTGAGCCACTTAGGCACCCCAGGAAAGAATTCTTATACTTACTGTAACACATTTGATTGGCAAGATTTAATGTTGCACTCTTCCAAGAGGTTATGCATTTTAACGTGGCATAATGCAACAAAATTCAACAAATATTTATGGAATCCACTTACATGTGAGGAGTCCTAAAGGAATTGTCTTTCTTTTCTTTAAAGGGATTCCAATATAGATAAGGGTCAAATACTGCGCTTCAGAAACATACAACTGATAGGTCTTAGTCCCAAGAAAAGGGGGCTCTAACTATAATAAGGGAGTATGGAGGGAAGCAAGTAGCATTGAAGGGCTGTCTCCTCAAACTGCACCAGGAGGTGACCAGTCGTCCCCTCTGTCAGGTTCTCTAGGTCTTCCATGGTACAGAAAGTAAGAAGTTCATATGGGCATAGCACACTCAAGACAATCTAATGAGTAGGGACAGGAGTTGAGCAAGCATATCTAGTTAGATCCTGGGAAACAAAGGAATACCATCCAACAAAACAAATCTTGCAGCCAGTGCCCCTTAGGAAAATATTCCCTGGAGTACCATTGGGTCCACGTCATGGAACATTCCATGGTGAAACCCTTGTCTCCCATGGGGTGCCTGCCAGGATATGTTTCAGTCATTCACATCCCCCGGAGAGGCAGAGAAAAGTGAAGGAGGAAGTCCTAATTCTGATCAGATCTATGACAATACTTCAGTGGATATATGAACCAGATTTCTGGCTCTAGTGGTCTTGCTTTTTACACAAAAAAATCACAAATAGGCTCTTGATCTACAGCTTTCCTTGCACTGTGTCCTCATCTCTGTCCATTCCCTCCTTTCCCCCCACACCCACCCGACAAGTCTTGCCACCATGAGCTTCTTCAAGGCTTATGTAGAAGCTTCATTTCCGGGCTTGTTCAATGTAGGACCATAGTCTGGACACTATTTCTCATTTCCCTCCATAAAAATGTACTGGTACCTTAATGACCTAATTTGTTTACCCATGGTATAGTGATCTTCTCTAAATTGGTTGTGATTGATACTCACATCTTTTTGGACTCAGGTATGTTACAATTGAACAAATACCCAACTCAGCTTTAATGGTTGGCACTATGACAAGCAGTGAGGGTGATAGTTAGGGGCAAATGCCAGGGGTATTTCATGGTATGTTCTCTAACATACCATGAAAGCAACTGCCACTTAGTCTGCTTATGTGAAAACGGATCTCTAAATACTGGGTTGGTGAGAAAAGTCTTGAAAGAGTCTGTGGCCTTGAAAAAATTGAAAAAGAATAAAAGAATCAATTATGTTTTGTGTCACCTTAAAGTCAAAAAGCTCAATTCCACATTTTTTATGACTTTAAGCAAATATATTTCTAGTTCTGCCATCCATCCCCCTAATACATTTATAATTACCCTTCTAAAACTTATTTTTCCTATCTATCTGTCTATCATCTATCTATCTATCTTAAATTTTAGTTAGCATACATTGCAATATTGATTTCAGGAGTAGAATTCGGTGATACATCACTTACATACAACACCCAGTGCTCATCGCAACAAGCGCCCTTCTTAATACCCATCATCTAGCCCGTCTCCCACCCACCTGCCTCCAGCCACCTTCAGTTTGTCCTCTGTCACTAAGAATTTCTTGTGGTCAGTTTCCCTCTCTTCTCGTTTCTTTTTGTTGTTGTTGTTGTTGTTTTTGTCCTTTTTTTCTTCCCAACCTTCCTTTCTAAAAATTCTTAAAAGATAGTTTACAATTTAATTTCATTGTGGTTAAAATTGTATTTTGTATGATTTCAACCCTTTTAAATGTGTTGAGACTTGTTTTGTGGCTCAGAATATGATTTATCCTGATAAATGTTTGATGTGCACTAAATCTGTATTCTGCAGTTGGTAGGCAGAATGTTCTAAAACTGTTAATTAGGTCAAGCTGGTTGATACTGCTGTGTCTTCAGTAATTTTTTTCTACTTGTCATATTACTGAGAAGAAATTGTTAAAATATATAGTTATAATTATGGATTTTTCTATCTCTCCTTTCAGTTCTATCAGTTTTACCTTCTTGTATTTTAACACTCTATCATTAGATGTATACACATTGAGGATTGTTATAACTTTTTAAAGGACTGATTCATTTATCATTAAATGTCCATCTTTGTCCTTGTTTGTGATCTTTTTAATGAAGTCTACTTATTTTTTAAATTTTTTAAAAATTTATTTATTTTTGAGAGATGAGAGACAAAGCACAAGCAGGGGAGGGGCAGAAGGAGACAAGAGACACAAAATTGGAAGCAGGCTCCAGGCCCCGATGTGGAGCTCAAACCCGTGAGCCATGAGACCATGACCTAAGCTGCTATTAGATATGATCTGAGCTGAAGTTGGAAGCTTAACCAACTGAGTCACTCTGGCTTTAAGACTTCGTTTTGATATTATATTGCCCCTATAGCTTTCTCATCATTGGTGTTTTATTGCACACATTTTCTATTTTTTTATTTTAACTTAATGGTGTCTCTATATTTAAATTAGGTTACTTAAAGAATATATTTGCTTTTCCAATCAGGTAATCTCTGCTTTTTTAATTGGAGTATTTATACATTTTATATTTAATGTATTTAATGTTTGGGTTTAGATTGATTATCTAGCTATTTCTTTTCTATCTGTGCCATCTAGTCTTTGGTCCTTTTTTCTTCTTTTTTTGAGGGGGATGCTTCTTTGGGGTTTATTAACTATTTTTATTATTTCATATCATCAACATTGTTGACATATTAGCTACCTTCTGTTTTAATTTTTAAAGGATTGCTCCAGAGTTCACAATAATCCTCTTGAAATTATTAGAACCCACATTCTTTTTTTATTAATAGTTTATTACCAAGTTGGTTTCTTTTTTTTTCTTTTTTTTAAAGTAGTTTACTGTCAAATTAGTTTCCATACCACACCTAGTGCTCTTCCACACAAGTCCACTCCTCCATCACCACCACCTCCTTTCCCCCTTCCCCCTTCTTCTTCAACCCTCAGTTCGTTTTCAGTATTCAATAGTCTCTCAAGTTTTGCATCCCTCTCTCTCCCCAACTCTCTTTCCCTCTTCCCCTCCCCCTGGTCCTCCATTAGGTTTCTCCTGTTCTCCTGCTAGACCTATTAGTGCAAATATATGGTATCTGTCCTTCTCTGCCTGACTTATTTCGCTTAGCATGACACCCTTGAGGTCCATCCACTTTCCTACAAATGGCCAGATTTCATTCTTTCTCATGGCCATGTAATACTCCATTGTATATATATACCACATCTTCTTGACCCACTTATCAGGTGATGGACATTTAGGCTCTTTCCATGTTTTGGCTATTGTTGACAGTGCTGCTATAAACATTGGGGTACATGTGCTCCTATGCATCAGCACTTCTGTATCCCTTGAGTAAATCCGTAGCAGTGTTATTGTTGGGTCATAAGGGAGTTCTATCGATAGTTTTTTGAGAAACCTCCACACTATTTTCCAGAGCGGCTGCACCAGTGTACATTGCCACCAACAGTGTAGGAGGGTGCCCATCTCTCCACACCCTCACCAGCATCTATAGTCTCTTGATTTGTTCATTTTAGCCACTCTGTCTGGCGTGAGGTGGTATCTCAGTGTGGTTTTGATTTGTGTTTCCCTGATGATGAGTGATGCTGAGCATCGTTTCCTGTGCCTGTAGGCCATCTGGATGTCCTCTTTGGAGAAGTGTCTGTTCATGTCTTCTGCCCATTTCTTCACTGGGTTATTTGTTTTGTGGGTGTGGAGTTTGGTGAGTTCCTTGTAGATTTTGGGAACTAGCCCTTTATCTGATATGTCATTTGAAACTATCTTTTCCCATTCTGTCAGTTGCCTATTAGTTTTCTTGATTGTTTCCTTTGCAGTGCAGAAGATTTTTATCTTGATGGGGTCCCAATAGTTCAGTTTTGCTTTCATTTCCCTTGCCTTTGGGGATGTGTCGGGTAGGAAATTGCTGCGGTTGAGGTCAAAGAGGTTGTTTTCTACTTTCTTTTCGAGGGTTTTGATGGTTTCCTGTCTCACATTCAGGTCCTTCAGCCATTTTGAGTTTATTTTTGTGCATGGTGTAAGAAAGTGGTCTAGTTTCATTCTTCTGCATGTTGCTGTCCAGCTCTCCCAGCACCACCTGCTAAGGAGGCAATCTTTTGGCAGGCCAGGAAGGAATGGCAGGAAATCTTCAATGTGATGAACAGAAAAAAAAACATGCAGCCAAGAGTCCATTGGCCAGCAAACCTGTCATTCAAAATAGAAGGAGAGATAAAAGTGTTCCCAAATAAACCAAAATTGAGAGAATTCATGACCACCAAACCAGCTCTACAAGAAATCCTAAGAGAGACTCTATGAGGGAACTGTTGCAAAGAATACAAGGTGCCAGAGACACCACTATAAACATGAATTCTATGGAGAACACAATGACTTTAAACCCACATTTTTCAAAAATAAAACTGAATGTAAATGGACTGAATGCTCCAACCAAACGACACGGGGTAGCAGAATGGATAAAAAAACAAAATCCATCTATTTGCTGTCTACAAGAGACTCATTTTCGACCTGAAGATACCTTCAAGTTGAAAGTAAAGGGATGGAGAAATATCTATCATGCGACTGGAAGCCAAAAGAAAGACGGAGTAGCCATACTTATATCAAACAAACTGGACTTTACAGTAAGGGCAGTAACAAGAGTTGAAGAAGGACATTATATAATAATTACAGGATCTCTCCATCAGGAAGAGCTAACAATTATAAATATCTATGCGCCAAATTCGGGAGCGCCCAAATACATAAAACAATTAATCACAGACAGAAACAATCTTATTAATAAGAATGTGCTAATTGCAGGGGACTTTAATACTCCACTGACAGCAATGGATAGATCAACCAGAGAGAAAATCACTAAAGAAGCAATGGACCTGAACGACACATTGGAACAGATAGAATTGATAGGTATACTTAGAACTCTGCATCCTGAAGTTAGGAAATTCACCTTCTTTTCAAGTCGGTTTCCATATAACACCCAGTGCTCTTCCCCACAAGTGCCCCCTCCATGATCATCAACCCCCCTATCCCTTCCCCTTCCCTCTTCAGCCCTCAGTTTGTTCTTAGCATTCAAAAGTCTCTTGTGATTTGTCTCATTCCCTCTCCCCAACTCCCTCCCCCTTTCGCATTCCCATGGTTTCCTGTTAGGTTTCTCCTGTTAGACCTGAGTGACAACATATGGTATCCATCTTTCTCTGCCGACTTATTTCATTTAACATGACTCCGTCTAGGTCCATCCATTTTGCTACAAATGGCCAGATTTCATTCTTTCTCATTGCCATGTAGTCTTCCATTATGTATATAAACCACATCTTGATTCATTCATCGGTTGATGGACATTTAGGCTCTTTCCATGATTTGCCTATTGTTGAAAGTGCTGCTATGAACATTGGGGTACATGTGCTCCTATGCATCAGCACTTCTGTATCCCTTGGGTAAATCCCTAGCAGTGCTATTGCTGGGTCATAGGGGAGTTCTACTGATAGTCTTCTGAGGAACCTCTACACTGTTTTCCAGAGTTGCTGCACCAGTTTACATTCCCACCAACAGTGTAGGAGGGTGCCCATTTCTCCACATCCTCGCCAGCATCTATAGTCTCTTGATTTGTTCATTTTAGCCATAGAGCTCACTTTCAATTGATGTTATACCACTTAATGTACAGTCTAAGAGTATTCTAACAGTATATTTTCAATCTCCTCCCATTCTTTTTTGCTACTGTCATAAATTTTCTTTCCATCTATGCTATATACATATTAAACCATCAGTTTGATTTAAAAGTTAATTTTTAAAGAATAAATCTATATTTTAATGTAAAGTTTCTCAATTTAAAATGGTATCCACCAATTCAGAAAATCAAAGGCAAAATGCAGGGCCCGTTTTGTACAGGTCAAACAACATGCATCTGTAATTGGGTTGAATATATTCTTTGCAACTTGTTTTTTCCCCTCGCTTGCTAGCACAAAGTGTAGGGTTTTACAAATCAGTACCTTCTCATTAGCTTGCTGCATAGTGTTCCTTAGTTATACATACAATGGCTTGGTTAGCCTTTTCCAGGATGATGAACAAATAGATATATTTGAGCTTTTGTTATTACAAATAGGTCTACAGTGGCCATACTTGTCCAGGTCTTTTCATATATGTGTATACACTTCCATAAGACAGATTCAAAGAAATGGAATAGCTACTCAAAGGATAAGACCATTTAAAATTTTAATGGATACAGTTAAATCACTCTTCGATGTGGCTATATTTAGTTATTTCTCCACCAGCTAGGACTAAAAGTATTTCTTTTAGGAGGTTATAACTGGAGGTTATAAAGCTTGATGTCAAGATTTTCACAGCTTTTAAGTGTTGCAACAATGTATAAAGCACTAAATATTTCCTATAGACATATAAGAATTTCATTTTTGAAACAGAACACTGTAGCAACCATTGTTTAGAAATGTCCATTTTCAGAAATTAGTGGGTTACTTTCTTAGATATTCTCTGTCAGAGACTGAGACAGGAATAGAAAAAATAACTTTTCAAGCAGATCCTGAAATTTATACTTTGCAAGACAAGATTCCAAAGAGTCTAAACCTACCTAATTAGTGGTTTCTCTAATTAGTTAGTGGAATTTCTCTAATTCAGTTATTTTTTTACAATTTCAAAAAATATAATAAATCAGATATTTCTCCTAAGAGTAACCTTACCTGTCATGTAACTCATCACTCCCACTTTCCAGATGAAAGAAAGAAAGAAAGGAAGGAAGGAAGGAAGGAAGGAAGGAAGGAAGGAAGGAAGGAAGGAAGGAAGAAAGAAAGAAAGAAAGAAAGAAAGAAAGAAAGAAAGAAAGAAAGAAAGAAAGAAAGAAAGAAAGAAAAGAAATCCAGAGTTAAGTCACTTGCCTAGCTGGTTTTCAACAAAATCACAGTTGAAATCCAGATTTCTGATTCCCAGTCCAAGAAATTGATCTGAAGGAAAAACTAGCCCAAATACAGTCTTTAGTCTAAAAGCAGTCTTAGTAATAACTCTTTAACACAGCCTTCCATGCAATATAGAAACCCTCTCAACAGAAAATCTAATATTTCTTACAGCTTCCCTTTGAGTATTTTCTTCGAAAGACAATTCATTGATTTGTGAGAAAAATACATCATTATTAGCCAACTTTATTTTTGTTGTGCTAAAATTTGTTTTCTTGAACCTCTTGAATCTTCTTGTTTCTTGAAGCATAGATGAATTGGATTCCAGGCTACTTACCAGAAACTCCAGTTTCTGCCCACTGCATACTCTCTTATTTGCCAATGTGCCTCTAAAACTGCTGCTTGCAGAAGAGGACGAGGCAATAGTCCAGTGGTGGCATGACCAGTGCAGGGCGCAGTGGGGCCATTGCCTCTTTTGATCTGTTCTCTATACTTCTATTAATAGAGCCCCAACGTGTTTGGCTTTCTTGAGAGCTGCATTCCTGAGCATATGGTCAATGGAACACTAAGTTTTGTTTTGTTTTATTTTAATTGATGACTATTAAGCCAATTCTCCTTCATCTCCTGCTTATGTAACTGATTGCAGATATATGTGTTAAAAATTCTTTTAGCTTTTAGTTAACCATTTCTATCTTTTGAGAATGTCTGAGTCATCATCTTGTTGTCTAAAGTGTCCTTTTTTCTCTCTGATATACTTCACACAAATTTGATAAACAGCTCTTCTATGCTTTTGTAGAAATCACTGAAGAATGACAAGGAAGCATGGTGAAGAAGGGCACAAGTCACAGCACAAATGGCTTTTGTCCAAGTCGATTGATTACAACTGAGTCCATATGCAATACTCAAATACAACCATTGTTTCTTTGTTTTGTTTTTTGTTTTTTCGACATGGCTATCATAAAAGACTGTTAAATTCTTTTTTGAAATAAAGATACTCTGTATAACTATGGTATTCCTCTGATTTAGTGCCTTGTAACCATTTAAAAAGAGAAAATGGGGTTAGCTCCACATGGCCAATTCTCAGTGAAGCCATATGGGCTTTTAGTATCATCTCTTCGCAAATATTAACTTACAGATTTCCTAAAGGCAAATATCTAGGGCAACTAATACCAAAAACACAATGTCAAATCCAGAGGGGGGAGAAAACAATTTTTTGGGAGCGGAAGGAACCAATATTCTTCCAGCAACTTACTGTTTAAACTTCCATTGATAGAGAGTAACACACAGAACTGTGTTTAGGAAAGAGGGATTGGACAGACTGTGTTAAATCAGAGGCTTTTGAAGGTCTTGGGAGGAGATAGTTAGTGGAGCCTTTGTGAATGATGTGGACACCCTCCAGGAGAGCCCAGAACAAGCTAGGACTTGTACCCACTCCATCCTTCCCAGACACCAAACTCTCCCTCTCTCTCTCTCCCTCTCACTTGTCACCATTCTGCCTGAAGCACTTGGAGTCAACTCTAGCCTTTTTAATAAGATGGTTTGGAAGAGAGACAAGACTTTTCAGTCTGAGAGATAAAAATAAAAATGTCAGTGATCAGAATTTCCACATATGGTCTCAAATGATAGATGAAATTTAAAGCTGGCAATAGTCCTGAGTTGGAAGGACGTAGGCAGCAGAGGCTGGAAAGAGGTTTAAGGTTTTGTTTTGTTTTTTTCCTAAGTGATAATGGATTGCCCCAAAACACAGCAAGTTCTTTCCTTTTTAAGGGCAGCGAAGGTTGCCAGGACTTACGCATTTGCAGCTGACCTGTTCAGAGACATTTTGCAACCCCTCCCCCACCTCTGTGAATAGGTTTTCCCAAAATTCCAGGAGGGAGTCCTCTACAGACTGCCCATCTGTTCTCAGGCATGCAGGGAATCTGGGTAACAATTACATTTGGGAGTCACCTGTTGGAGCTCCGGAAGAGAGACCATACTTCTACACCAAGCCTTTGGAGATTTCTTTTTCTCCAGGACAGTTCTGTTTTGGGGTGTGGTTAGAGATTAAGAGAAAAGATTAGAAGGAGGAGGGAGGGATTTGTATCTCAGCTGAAAAAGGTCAAAGCCCAAGAGAGGCTGGTTTCTGCTCTGACACGAGAGATGAACACATTTCCAAGGCCAAAGCTCATGGGAACACTATGATCTATATATTCTTAGAGCTCTGAATATGAATCCATGAGACCCAGGCTCTGCTAGGAATGTACTGTATCTTTGGGCAAATCATATGGCCTCAATCTAATCACCTGAAAAATAGGAGGGTGAACAATATTTAAGTGATATTTAAAAGATGTTTAAAACTTTCTGATTTACAATTTTATTCCAAGGTCTAATTTGAAAATTCTGAGACTAAATACGGTCTGGGTCAGCGGTTCTCAAACTTGAACATGAATCAGCTAGAAAGTTTGTTCAAATACAGATTTTTAGGTCCTGTCATCAGTTTCTTATTCACTGGTATTTGGTAGGGACAGAGAATTTGTATTTTTTAACACATTTTTGGGTGATGCTGATGCTGTTTGTTGAGGAACCACACTTTGAGAACCTTTATCTATACCACAAAACAGCCAACAAGTTATGCTTCAGAGGTAGTTATCTATCAGTCTGACATAGGACCCAGTTAGCAAGAGACAGCTTCAGGGGCTACCTCCAGATTCAAGTGTGGTCAATGATGTGGGGGCGGGGGAGGGATTGAAAAGAGGAACAGTCAGGGGTCTGAAACTGTGTCTTAGAAGATGTCATCAGAATTTAAGAAAATGCCAAAGACGTGAAACTAAGAGCAGTTGTTAGTGTCTATAACTCAGTCCTGGCCTTATAGACCCATTATTTTTAGGAAATCCTAGTCAGAAAGACAGCATGAGTCAGTAGAAGCCAATCCTGACTACTGAGAAAACACATTCCAGCACATGCCCTGTTGAAAGCAGATCAATATCATCTTCTTTTTACATAAAGGACAGTTCATCACAGCGCCTTTTCCTGTTAAAGAACTTCTGCAACCATTATCTTAACCCCTTGAAACAGCCCTGGGAAATAGAGCACAAGAACAACTCTCCTACTTGGAGTGGAGTAGTGAATCTTTGCCTTTGCTGACCCATCAAGAGTAAGACCTGGTACTTGTGTTGCCAGTAAGGTAGATGGGTATATGTGGAGCCATGCAGTCTCTCATGGAAGCCTTATATAAGCAGGAAGTGGATGATGTTCAAGACATAGTTGTACTTCCCCATTCAGCTTTATTCTGACCTTGACTTCAT
Organism: Helogale parvula; assembly: GCA_004023845.1. Lineage (NCBI taxonomy): Eukaryota > Metazoa > Chordata > Mammalia > Carnivora > Herpestidae > Helogale > Helogale parvula. The sequence goes on from PJEM01009100.1 coordinate 39,522, forward strand.
TAATAATTATCGAAGCAGCTGAGATAACTAACTGGGTCACAAAAGGTGTTAAGATGTTGGCAAGAATGTACATTCTGAAGTTGGAATTAGCAACTGGATTTCCCACAAGAATTACTATAAATGTCAAAAAGCAGAGCCCTTTAGACAACTTGTGCTTTTAGATCATTCTGCTTTTTCATTAAACAGTAGTTCAAAATTATTAAATTCAAATTACTGTATTATAGGAGGAAAAACAAATCCAAATGCAAAATAGGGGAAGAAGTTCTGGTTGAAAAAGATCTTAAGGTCCTGCTAAGGTCATTTAACAAGAATCTACTAATCCACCATATTTTGTGAAGTGCTGGGAATACACTAATAAATAAAAGACATGATCACTAATGCCCTCAGAGAACTTACAGTTAGGGAAGGAAACATAGTTTAAACAAGTCAAACGACAAACCATTAATGAAATCTGTTACAACTGTTATGATAGATAACAAGAAATCATAGTGAAGTATAATATACTATAGTTTCCAAAGCCAACCTGATTCTGAGATAAAGAAATAAAATCAAGGCTTTGACAATTACCCTCCATAATCCATAACATGAAGCCTTGCCCCAGGGCAGAATATTATTCAAAGGGAAGCATAACATGACTGAGTGTGGCAGGGCTCATATCCCTTTTAAAAACTGTCATGTAGGGGCACCTGGGTAGCTCAGTTTGTTGAGTGTCAATCTTCAGCGCAGGTCATGACCTCATGGCTCATGAGTTCAATCCCTGCATTGGGCTCTGTGCTGACAGTTCAGAGCCTGGAGCCTGCTTCAGATTCTGTCTCTTGTCTCTCTCTATCCCTCCCCCCAAATTTAAATAAACATTTAAAAAATTTTAATGGCATGTAGAAGCTTTAGGATATTCTTTCTTCACCTCCCACGCTAAGCAGTTCTTTGCCAGAGCCGAGGCTCTATGACCATTCAAGAAGAATTTGAAGTGAGTTTAGAAAGAATCTTGCAAAGTTTGAAAGAACTGGAGAAAAAGGGTAAGGAATAAGAGAGTTCAATAAGATGAGAGTCAGTCGATTAGCTTTCTCAAAGTATGTCTTTTGTTAGAGGATAATGGTTTCTCCTCTCCAGCTAGACATACACATATGACTAACGTGTCCTGGTCTCTGATGATGGGGGATTTCAGGGACTAAAACAACAGCAATAACAACACATCCACTTCTAAAGTGTGGTTCTGTTGCTAGGGGGCCTTAGTTTAATTGGAAAGAAATAATAAATCTTGAAGGATCAGGTTAAGATTCTAGAACAGTCTTTATGTTTTGTATATCAAGGGATCTACTTATTTGAAAACATGAAAGAAGTTTCAATGATTAGGTGGGAAAGGCAGTGACAGAATCACCTCACTGGCTGCCTGCTCCAGGCCAGACCACATTTGCATCATTCCAGGCCGGGAGAGGATGTGATATCACCCTGCTACCTAGCACACAGGGATAACTTTCACACAAGCCGTGGTTCTAGGAAGGGCTTCACCCTAAACCTGGAATGTCATGAAGAGAACCACAAGTTTGTCCAAAGTTAAAGTGCAGGTAGGAGTTATTACTATTAAGATCATGAGAGGAAGTATTGTATCTGGTCCTTTCCAATTACAGCTAGTGATGAACAAAAGAAAAAGGGCACATACCTGTAAAACTGTAATGTGGGAGAGAAAGGAAAGAAAAGTCCTTGCTTGGTAGGCTACATGGAGGAACAGATCTCTTGAGTGAAGGAGAGGGCAGTGATGTGCTGTTTTGAAGCATCTGCTGATTTCCGTGAATGTAAATACTCCCACCACACCAATGTGATGTCAACTGGCTCACAAAATTCCTAGAAATTAACAATTGGCTCATGCTTGCTTCTTGGTAAACACAGGCTCCAGCACACTGCTGGAGTCTCCACAAGTGGGAAGAGAGGCATTAAAATAGAGATATGAAGTCCCCAAGTGTATACCTGACCATAATGCTGGTCTGAGGCTCTCACAGACTGTGTTGAGATCCTCCTGCGTTGAGGACAGGAGGTGTCGTGGGGCCTGGGTGGCCCAGATAAATATGGGTGGGACTGAAACTACAGGCAGGTGAAAAGTTTGGTGGGCCCCTAATTAGACTGAATCTCCCCATCTGCCTTTTGTAACCATCACGTAGAGAGGCAATCCCAGCAACAATAGCATTAAAGAAATTATAAAACAATTGTTGCTTATATCCTGAAAGCATGCCTCTTAACATGGGGACACCCATTCAAAGACAATGCCTTGGAATCACAGAGAGAAAGTGACAATGAGAAGAAGGGAGGGTGAGGCCAGCTGTTCCCCTTTGTGGGGGAGGCAGGGACAGGCAGGGTTATTAAAAGCTTCATGACATACTTTGGCTTTGGCGGTGAGGTTATGTCTCAGCCTGTGGGATCACTCCCTTCAGAGCAGATTGGGAAGACATCAGTGCCAGCCTGGTTGAGTTATTCATGTCCAAGGGGTCTAATCCTGCTACATGTGTTCTCTCTTTGATAAGAGCCTGCTTTATGTCTCTAAACTTGACTTTTCAGTTCCAGGCAGGGCAAAAAGAATGATTCCTCAGAATCTAGGCATAATTGTAAAGGGCTGTCCTTGCTCTCCTCCCTCACTTTCAATAGATTTATCCAAGCAATGTGCAGCCAGTATCTCCCTATTTGCCTCACTTCCCAGGGCTGCACACTCTGGACTGAAGTCACTGGATGTGTTTCACAGGATCCTTTTGTCTTTCCACCCAATGCGAGTGTTTTATTTCTTGTAGACTCATACTTAACTTCTTTTCTAGTTTCTTTGATGAGTAAAATCCCTATGAACTATGTCACATTAAGAAGTTAATTACTGGGTTTGACTTAAGGAATTATTCCTTCCCAGAGATATTTGTAGTTTTATAAGGCTTTAACACTGAAGAGAGTTCTCATATGATGGAACTTCTGTCTCTTTGGTAGGTAAATGACAAGATGTTTTGGGCAAGGTTTGTGGTTCTCCCACAAATGATACCCTACCAGTGAACACATGTCAGGCCAGACATGATGTGCCTAACAAGGAATGCCATCTAGTCATTTACCAGTGGGTCCAAATAGGTGCAAAGCATAGACTATGAATTGATATTTTAATAGGGATGAATAAAAGTATCTAAAATGGTCCCAACTCTTCCATTGAGTCCAAAGACCAAGAAACCACACACACACACACACACACACACACACACACAAAGAGAGAGAGAGAGAGACAGAGAGAATGAGAGAGGATGAGAGAGAGAAAGAGAGTGAGAGATGAAGGACATTTAAAAGTATACATGACTGGTAAATCATTTTCTGTGGGAAAAGCCTACTAGGCAAAATGGGAAGCAGGGTTTACCCGGGCATGAGCATCACATGCTGCTCAGACTTATGACTTGTCTTTGTCAGAGATTCTCTAACCTGGTTTGGGGCTGAGACACACCTATGATACTACAGTGTTCTCAGGACACACCTATCCCTCTTGACCAACACACACAGTCAGCCTCATATTCAGACTCATCACCTTCCTTTTGCTCTACCCAAGCCCCATGCAAGACAGAACCACCTGAACAGGGTTGGGCAGAGAATCATACTCCAGAATGCACTGGGTGATAATAATTACAAGAGCTATGGCTTATCAAGTGCCTATTCTGCCCAGCTGTATATTTAATACCTCTTCAGTTTTTCATTATTACAATTTTCAGTTTAAAAATGAAGAAACTGAGACTCCGACTAAATAACTTGTGCAAGGGCACAGAGCTAGTAAATGGCACAGTGAGGGTATAATCTAATGTAATATGAATTCAAACAGACCTGGTTTTCACCTACACTCTATGCCCTGGGAGCTAGTTCTGACTCTATCTCAGCTGAGCTGGGGCACCACCAGTGCTCCCAGGGAGAGGGTCTACATGGCCATAGTAATCTGCAACCAGATATACAGTAGAGCCAAATAGGCCACAAATTCAGAAGAGAAATGAATACAAGCTGATAATTTTCTTAGGCTTTAATGTTCCAGATGTTTTCATATCTAGAAGCAAATGCATTTGAAATATGTGGCTGCCTTCTCACCTAAAAATTTGACTTGCAAATAATTAAAGAAGACCATCAAGGTAAGTGTGATAGGGCAATCTAAACAATTCTAAAGGGCTCCAGTGGGGTCTGAGTGTTCAGGGAGCTAATAATCTGTACATCAGCTGCCCTTTCCATTCCAGATTGGGCCTTGTAGTGTAAGTGTCTCAACCAATGGTAGGAGGTAAAGGGGCCCTTCCTTCCTATTTGAAAGTAAATTTTTGTTTCCTGACTTCTTATTCAGTGCACTTGATTTCTACTCAAGGTTTGGATGTCAGGATGGTGATTAGCTAACTTAGCAAGCACAAAATTGAAATGAGTGCAACCCGAACAGGAGAAACAGAGTCCAGAGGGCCCATCTCCACCTCCTCTTTCATGTGCCTGCAACCTGACTTCACCACTTGACAAAGCCTTGGGATGAAGAGTTAAAAATAATAGGGGTAATGGCTCCCAGAAAGCCATAGCCAGAATAATATTAAGATTGCACCTGGTTTACGTAATAAATGCTTATTTATTACAAGAACTTACTGCATTGTGTTCTGGGTGAATGCCAAAACATACTGGACACAGTCCTTATTCTGAAGGGTTATAGCGTCCTAATGGGAAGATAAAAAATTTTCAGATGAAGTGATCTGGACGTTGGAAATACCAGCAACTAAAACAACACAAGAGACAGTCAAGAGTGGCAACAGTGTGTTAGGATCTCTGAAAGGCATAATGTTAGGAGAGGTTTTGTGGAAGAGCAGAGCCAGAGCAGCAACCAAAGATATGGGTTGGCAAAGCAGGCCTTCACCCAAGTTCATTTCCTCATGCCAACCATGCTAATTTCATTGTTGTTTGTCTTAAAGTTTAGCCTGTCCAAATCCCCTTTCCCTACTTCCCACCTTCTCTTTCTTCTTTTCTCTTCTCTTCCTACCATGTGAGTTGCTGAACTTTTTTCCATACGTCCTACTTCAGCTCAAGTTCAACCTTGTACTTGAAGTCTTTCCCAACAATTCCAGACCATGCTGAATTTTCCACTTACTAATTTCTTATAATGTGTAGATCTGTACCACACCTTGGGAAAATTAATTATATGTTACCTTGTATTGTTTGCTAATGATTTTGTTCTATGACCCAATGATACTTTAAGCTTCTTATGGGCTGGGTTGTATATGGTATTTCTTTATTTTTTTGTGTGTCCTGCACATTGCAAGATGCATAACAGATGCTGAGCAATGTTGGTTGAATGTCTCACCATGCAGGTCACTGGTTGTCTCGTCTCATCTGAAGCTCCACAGAGGCAGAATCTGCACAGACAGTTACAGAATATTCAGATATTTGATGGCTTGTGAAGTGGCTTTTGTGTCCTTCTAGAATTCCTGTTTTCGGTAAAGTAACTGTCCAGTATACATGTCATAAAATGTTTTATGTCCTTATAAATAGTACTAGCCTTCTCATTTCTCTGCTTAAAAATTTTGGGTTCCCTTGCGCATTCTCTATGACCCTGGGACAGCCTAAAACTTCAGTGTTTCTTTATTGACCATTATAGAGTTTCAAACAATCGATTAAACCCAGGTTGGCACCAGTTGCCATATTTATTAAGATCATTAAACTAATTATGGCTCTGTTCTTAGATTATTTAGGATTTTCAGGACTGTTTCAAGCAAAAGAAAAACACATTATTGTAGTCTAGGCAAAAAAAAAAATGAAATAAACAAACAAACAAAATAGAACTGATTATAAGAATAGGACATCCCATAGAGCTCAAAACAGAATGTAGCCATAGCTAAGCAGATATCCCCCAAATTATCCACCATATTTCTCTCTTTTCCTCCCACCCCTTTTCCTTTCTTCACCTTTTTTTTCCTCTTTCATTTACTCCTCTTTCACTTCCCTCACTGAAGCCTTCTAGCTTGGCTCAAATGATCATTGTATGACTCCTAACTCCAAATCTGAGAAAGACATGACCAGGAAACATTTGTTCTGGAGGGAGCAGAAGACTGAGCATGGATGAGTAGTGTCTTTCTATGTGCGTTTTTCCAGGGCTGCAAGGTTAATCTGTAGACACTGTTTCTCAACAAAGAACCTTAAAGGTAGAGTTGGTATCTTTATTCTTCCTTGTTCTACTAATTGTCATCAGCATACCATCAAACACCTCAACCAAATATGCATCTGCAGAGCAGGAAATGGGTTGAAATCATGGGACCTGATGGGGAAAATAAAAAATCTGACACTTTAATCCAAAACATAGAGGGTATGTGTAAAAGGATTGATGAAGATTCTGCTGAAGGAGTGAATGTGAAAAAGACTTCACGGGTTTATGGGTTAGGGTGTCATATTTAGTTACTTGTAAGTGTGGCTGTCACAAAACATATTCAAATTTATATTAATAGTAATAGATTTATGAGTTCCTGGGTGGCTCAGTTGGTTAAATATCTGACTCTTGATTTTGACTCAGGTCATGATCTTATGGTTTGTGAGTTCAAGCCCCACATTGGGCTCAGCACTGACAAAGTAGAGCCTGCTTGGGATTCTGTCTCCCTCTCTCTTTGCTTCTCCCCTGCTTGCTCTCTACTTCTCTCTCTAAAAAATAAACATATATTTGAAAAATTTTTTTAATTTTTATACTAATACAATATGAATGTATTGTTCATAAAGGAAGTGAAGCCTCACTCCATTTTGCTGACTTTTTGGGACTGGTTTTAATACCTGGAGAAGTTGGCAATCTGGAATGTGTTCAGAGAATAATCAGAGTTGTAGATAATTTGAAAACAAGAGTTTTAGATGAAGTAGGGGAATCTCGACTGGAGAAGTAAAGTTGCAAGTAGTGTTAGTTTTTGGTCCTCAAACTTCTGTCATGTAAGCACATAAAGGTCTCATTTAAGACTTTAGGCAAACTCCAGCTAAATATATTGTAGACTTTTTAGGACTAGCCAAATTATGTAGAGACTGGCCAATCATTTTCAAAAACATCAAAGGGGAAAGTGGGTGAAAATGGAGCTACAATCAGGTGGGAGGTTTGGGGTGGCTAAGATTGGAAATACATCATGCTAGATGATTTCTAACAACACCTATAATTATAAAACTAATTATTCCCATTATTATTATTATTATTCCAATTTTTATAGCTAAGAAAATTAAGTGACTGGCCTAAAGTCATGCAAATGGTTAAATGATGACCTAAAGAATAGCATTTTGATGCCAAAAAGGATTCTCTGACACCACATTTCCTAGCTGCTCCTGACATGACAAATGCTACTCCTCACTGGATTCCAGAATAGTCTGTTAATCCCTAAAGCACTCAGCAGAATAGAATCAGTATGGCTTCCACTGGGGAGTCAAGAGAGCTAGATTCCCATTCCATAACCCGCCCCCTCCTTCCCCCACATCATCCCATTCCTGGAGGAGATAATCAAAGAAAAACAACCTCACCCCCAACCTAAAGCTAGAGAATATCCAACCTGCACTTATGTCACCAGCTCATTCCACCAGACTGTACAACAGGGACTCAGTGTAAGTTTCCTGTCAGGTTTACAGATAAGCAGGTGGAGGTGAAAAGAAGAAAACTCAACAAAAGCCTTAAAACAGGGCTGGCTATGCTGTCCCTGTTCAAATGGCAGCAGAAATTTCTTTCAGTAATGACCTCAGTTTAAGAAAACCACATATTTTCAAACCACAGCATTAAAAAAAATATATGAATTTTGTTGGGAATGTATGACATCACAGTAAAAAAATAAAGTTTTTGTTTTATGATAAATTCACTCTCTGGTTCCTTCAAATTATCTCCTTTCCTTCTCTTGTGTTTTCTTTCTGCCTGTAATGGCTTTTTTAAAAATAACAGCTTTATTGAGATACAATTCATATACTATAAAATTCACCTTAAAGTGTACCATTCAGTGGTTTTTAGTATATTCCCAGAGTTGGGCAACCATCACCACTATCTAACTTTAGAATATTTTTATCATCTCAAAAAGAAACCCCTTATTCATTAGTGGTCACTTCCTTTTCTCCCATTCTATTCAGCCGCAGGCAATCAATAATCCACTTTCTGTCTGGATTCACCTAATCTGGACATTTCATATAAATGAAATTATGCAAGATATGGTCTTCTGTAATGGACTTCCTTAACTTAACGTTTTCAAGATTCATCTATGCTGTATCAAGTGTTTGTACTTCATTCCATTTTATGACCAAATAATATTCCATTGTACGGATGCACTACATTTTATTTATCTTTTCATCCATTTATGGACATTTTAGTTGTTTTTATTTTGGGTTATTATGAATGCCAAATGGCATGCAGCATTTACAATACTTTCAGCAATGTGGGAGGGTTCCAATTTCTCCACATCCTCGCCGACACTGTCTTTTTTTATTATAGCAATCTTGGTAGATATAAAGTGGTTATTTTTCTGTGGCTTTAATTTACATTTCTCAACTGGCTAATGATATCAAGCATCTTCTCATTTGGTGTTGGCCATTTGTATATCTCCTTTGAAGATATGTCTAATTAAATACTTTGTCTGTTTTTTAATGGTCTTTTATTCCCTGCAGTGTTTTTAAAAATCAAACTCAGCTGGAAAATAGGCATGGGTCTACTGTGACAAGACCAGTCTCAGATTCAAACATGTCTGGATCATGAAGAGAATGATTGTTGGGTAAACTGGAGATGGGGGAATAGACTCCAGGTGACTTCATATTTGCTTTTTCAGTTCAAGGATTTACTTGCCTTGAGATATAAGTAAATGCTTATGGAGAGGGGACAGAGTAAGTCCAAGAAGAAAGGAAAATCAAGGGGAACAGTGAGTCTTTGAGTGATGTAATTCAGGACCCCCACTAGAGCCTCTTACATGGACCCAGTGTCTTAGACAACCACTTTTATGCTCCGAAGCCCTGCCTACAGGGTGTAGACTTGAGGAGTCAATCCTCCACTCTAGGTTCGCCTCTACAGTGCCTTACTGAATGATCCATATCATTTGTTCTTCATGGCCCCCAGCATTTTTATCAATAGGTTTACCTTTAATGCCATGGTTTTATGATCAGAGGTAAGACTATTTTATCTCTCCTGGCTTAAGCAGGACACCGTAGCAACGTGAAGAATTTTTCTCTAGAACTCTTGAAGAAAGTCACAGAAGCTTTCTTCCTGACATGGCTAATCCTCAGCTAGCCCAAAAGATAACCTCTGTAGGTCAAGTTCTATACTCAGGATTTTTTGCATGTGCATGTCTTATTCCGGTCACCAGAAAAGCCTGCCTCCAGGCAAGTTTCCACACTAAATGAGTTGCATATTTTAAAGTTCTCCATGTGTAAGCACATTCTGTTTCCTATTATACACTGACCAACATGGAGCAATGAATGCCAGAATGGAAAAAAGGAAAAGAATGAATAAACCAAAAAATAATTTGGCAGTAACATAGCTGCCCTGAGACAGACGGTCATTTCCTTAGTTACTGTCATAGGTACAGGTAAGAAAAAAATCCATGGCATGCAAATGAGTTCTGGTAGGTCAGTACACTCCTCCCAACTCTAAACTCTATCCTACTAAACATTCACTGGCTATGCATGTTTGAAGTGAACTTACCAAAGGAAATTTTCCTTTGTGGTTTTGTCTGCAATTAAAACATTAGAGGGGATAGAATCCAAGTCTCAAGCATGTGCATCCCAGGCAGCCAGGCTTTAAACTGAAGAGGAAGTAGAAAGATTGCCTGGAGCCACAAGTCAAGATGTGCATTGATATCACAAAAGGCCGTCCCTGATACTGCTCAAGCTAGGAGCTGAAAAGGATCTGTTCAGCTTCTGGATTATGTCAAAGGCCAAAAAGAGATGAGGATCTGAGATCCTCAGATATATATGCACTCAGACCTAGTAGATAATTGGTTTGGTAACAAACATAGGAGGCAGTAAATTGTCAATGGAATGGCAGTGATGATTGGTCAAAATCAATACCTCATTTTATTTGTTTATTTATTTAATTTATTTATTTTGAGAGAGAGAGAGAGAGAAAGCATGAATGGGTTAGGGACAGAGAGAGAGGAGAGAGTGCACTGCTAGTACGGAACCCAGTGTGGGGCTCGAACTCATAAACTGGGAGATCATGACCTGAGCCAAAGTAGGACACTTAACAAATTGAGCTACACAAGTTCCCCAATACCTCCTTTGAAAGACAAAGTTTCTATGGTCCCCAAGTAAGCCATTTATAAAATTTTGCATTTGTACTGCTCCCAGAGAGAACTGGTAAAACTCCTCTTTTGAGCTAGTGGGGTTGTGGGGAGCAGCAGGATTAGGGAATGTTCTTAATGACCAGAAGATAGGAATGGTAAAGGGTGGTGGTAGAACATTCCAGTGCAGCCACAAACTAGCTGTGTGACCTTCTTCTGTTTTCTGATCTTTAAAAGAAGATAGAATTGAATGGTTTCAAAGATTCCTTCCAGGGGTACCATTCTAGGATGACTTTTTGAAACCTGCTATACAGGATTACTTCCTTTTCACCTGACTACTGAATTCAGAGGAAGGAAAACATTAATGGCCATGAGAAGAATTCAAGTTAAACCAAAGGAAGAACTTTCCGACCTTTCGGGTTATGAATGACAGAGGCAGCTCTCTGAAAAGAGCTGTAGAATTTATTTCCTTGATATTTTAAAGAAGAAAATTTATTCATACAAGGTGGAATACATTTGAGGAGGCTGGAGGTTAAGAATGCCAATTGCAGAGATGGCTTTCATTGTATCTAATACATTCCTCCCTTGTTCAGCTCTCCACACAGCTTTTTCTGCCTTCAACTCTCTCTTCCCTTTCAACCAACCCATATACACCTCTTGGTGTCTTCCTTCTATCATGTCACTTTTTTTTTTTTTTTTTGCTAATTTTACTTGTCTTTACAGTGTCATGTTTAATTCCTCTTTCTGACTTCCAACTCTCCATAATGTGCCTCTGTTACTTATGATCTTGCATTCTTGCAAATACCTTTCTCTAGATCCTAGTCTATCCTATAAGTATTCATGTATTCTAGGTCCTACACCATTCCCACTGTCATAGCTTTGTTCATGTTTCTTTGCATTCTAAATGTGCTTAAACCCTATCAATCCTATCTGTCCCTTAGTGGAGTTACTGCTTCCTTCTGGAAACCTTCTCTGAGCCATCCATCCTTTCCTGAACTCTTTGACCTTCTTTCTTACACATAGCTCATCACATTTAATCTCCAAAGATGTGTGCACTTGATATAGACTTTTCCCTCATCTTTACAACTATATTGAAATCTAATGTTAGGCAGTAGGTAGCTCCTTTTGTAAGTTTATTTTGAGATAGAAAGAGCATGCAAGCAGGGATGGTGCAGAGAGAAAGGGAAAGAGATGAAGAGAGAGAGAGAAAGAGAGAGAGTGTGTGTTTGTGTGTGTGTGTGTGTGTGTGTGTGTGTATGTGTGTGTGTGTGTCTTGAGCAGGCTCTGTGTTATCAGTGCAGAGCCTGATGTGCAAACTGCAAAATTATGACCTAAACCAAAATCAAAGGTCAGATGCTTAACCAACTGAACCACCCAGGTGACCCAGGAGGTACCTCTTAATAAAGACTTCATGTATTTAAATACACTTGGGCCTTGACTTTTCTGTGATGAGCCTGGAATGGGTTGTCATAGCAGTTGCCTAAAGATTAGATATTCTGTATGTACCTTCCTATGCAATGTCTGGGTTGTTAATGATAATTTTGGATGGCTCCTCATTTGATAGCAGGATCCTGGCAGAATATGGCTTTTTACATGTGGGGTAAGCTTTTTGTTACAAGTAGATCCATAGGAAAACAGCTTGGGTTTAGCTTGGAGTCAGATGATCAGAGCTTTTTGAAAGCCATTCTGGGCCATAAAAATTAGCTGCAACTTCCTGTCTCAAAAAGAAAACTCAGATCCAAGATATGGGTCTATTTTATATTATAGAAGGATTAAATCTTCCATCACTCAAGTGGGATTGTAAACAATGTAGAATGAAAGAGCACTAGGCTGAGCAACAAAGGGTCTGGATTCTGGTTAGGTCTGCCACTACTTCATGAACTTGTTAGGGTGATCTAGGAAAAACCATAGTACCTCTCATAGCCTCAGTCTCTAGGCATGTAAATAAGAAGTTTGCATGAGATGGTCACCATTATCTTACAAGCTTTGATATGATGCAGATCTATGAAAGAAGTTGTTTGAACCCTGCTTTCCATTGTTTGGGAAGGGATGTAGGGAAGATAGCTGTACCATGCCATAGGAGTAAAGAAAAGTTAGTCCCAAGTCTCTTCCATCCATCCATCCAACAAATATTTTTTGAATACTACTTTGTGCCAAGCTCTTTTCTAAGTGCTAGGGACTCAATGGACAACAACAATGTCTTTATCATGCAGCTTATATTCTAATGACGAAACCAAAAGTAAACAAAAAGCAATATATACATATGCCCTCTAAAGACACCACTGCATACAGCCACATGGGCTATGTACTGTGCATGTCTAAGCAGATTCTTTATCTGGACTATAACAGTTCTGGGGGGTGATGAGTGCTATGAAGATAACAAAGTACGTTGAGGGATAGCCAGTGATGGAAGGTACTATTTTAGATGTAGTTTTGAAAGAACTCTCTGCCGAGGTTTTATTTAAACAGAGTACTGAATGAAGTAAGAGAATATACCGCACACATAATCTGGAGAAAGAGCAACTGGGAAGTGACAATATTATATTAAGGTCCTGAAGCGGGAGTGGGCTTGTTCTGTTTGAGGAAGATGTTGTAATCATACAACTGCTCCCAAGCAACAATGGCACCTTCAGCCAGTCAGCAAAAAAAATGAGCTAGATCTTATAGTCTCTGTCACTTTATTTGGCTGCCATCTCACATGGCCACCTAGCTCTTGTTTACTCTTTCATTTATTCATTCAACAAATATTCAGTAAGCAATAATTATAATCCCAAGCACCATGGAGCCATTCCTGCTAATTTCACTGTCTCTAATGCTCCATACCAATTCTGTTCTTTTCTTAAGATCAGAGAATAAAAAGTATGCTAGAAAAATACAACAAAAGCAGAAAACAGTGGGGCATAATGTACTTACCTTAAGAAGCTCATTTGTCACTTGTTCAGCTTTCCACTTAGACATCTCTGGATGAGACATTATACCAGTTTCTATCTTTGGTTTCACCACAGAGAACTTTGGCAAGAACCCAGCTTTCCATTTTATAAAAGGCTGCATTCACTTCACAGAATCCATGGATAAGGATGGTGAGGCAATTTAAAATGGGGGAAAGCTCCAACATCACTAAATCAACACATAGATACTAGATGCTGAGGAAGAGGCAATGATGAGTAAGTTGGGCCCTTTTCTCAGGTAGGAAGACAACACATGCACAGTGTTAGCTTCAGCAAAATTAGATCATGGCAAACATTAAATAATTAGGGCCACAAAACATGCTAAAGAGACTGAGAAGAAGGAAATCACTGTGGTATTACATGATTAGAAAAATATTCAGAAAACCTGGGGCTTTAGGATGGACAGAATTTTTCCAAATAGAGTTGAGAAGATGAAAGAACGGTTACAAGAAACACAGATGGGAAAACCCTTGTTCAAGAGGCTACAGGGGAAATAAGGAGTCTCATAACAAGAAAGAGTTGGGAAAGTGCATCGGGGCATGAGTTTAGATTTAAGACATTTAGGTGTTTCCATTAGGCCTGGAAAAAGCCTGTGTACCATATCTATAGATTTATCTTAGGAAAAGGTGGGACACCTTCTACTCCCTCATCATCAACCCCACGAAGCCCCAGGTAAGGGCTTTTCTGTCAGCATCTCCTATGATAATAATAGCAACAATAATACATCATAATTGTGTAGTCTGCAAATTACAAAGTGCTATATTTGGAATTTCACAAAGGCAAGGGACATATTTGTCTCCATTCAACCCCTTGAACCTGACATGGTGCTTACCACTTTGGAGACAATCAGTAATTCTTTGTCAGTTAATGAAAAAAAAAAATAGAAGAATCAGTTGCATCATCTAATTTGAGCCTCATAATAACCCTCTGGTGCAGGGAGACCAACTATTCTTATTCTGATTTCACAAATGAGAGAAATACAATACAGAGTAGGTATGTGGTTTGTTCAAGTTCTCTTACATACTTTTGTTACAGACTTTGTATTAAAAGTTGCACAGACCTAGGAACTAGGATAGTAGGAACTACTGAGCTAGTAACTTAGCTGTGTCATTTAACTTTTCTGGACCTTTGGTTTTCTTGCCTCTTAAATAGACATGGAATTAGATTTAACTGATTCCAGAATACAAGATTCCAAGACACACAAATGTGCACACCCATGTGCACACACACACATACACTTATTTAGTCACTCTTCAATGTCTCTGAAGTTGCAAATAGTCTTATAATCAATGGTGTGTCATCTCTTAATTTGCTACATTTTTCTTTCTTGGATTCTATGTGATAGAGAAACCTCTGTCCTTTCTCCTTGCTGCAATGTGAATGTGAAAGTTCTTTGTAAACTGTACAGAAAAGTGTGGTATGAACAATGACTAGTAAGAGATGTTGTCACTGACCTCTCTCAATCCATGGTCCCATGCATCATAACCATTCTGGAGAAGCCAGCTGCCACATGGGTTCTACATAGAGTCCCTGAACAGGCTCTGCAAGAGAGGGGATTAAGTGGCATTAACCCGACAAGCAAATGCTGGCATCTCTGAGACACCTGGTACAAATCTTCGCTATTGATTAAAGGAATTAGTGGTCTGAGGATCTATGAATAGACAAAAAGAAAGGAAATGCAATCCTTTTCCACAAGCCCAAACACAGACCAGGCATTCATTGATTTCTCTGTTCCCTGTTTGTGCATACCTGTGGTTCTATTGGGCTGAATTCCCGGAAAGAGCTCCTTTAACATGAGGACACTGGTTTTGTAGAAGAACCCCTCTCCCAAAAAACCTCCTCTCCCCAATGCCACTCCACATCCTCCTTTGCCTGCAATAGCTACTGACCAGGGAAGCAGTGCCTAAGGGACTGATAAGAGTACTGGCAATGTCTGTTCTGAGTCTGCTGCAAGCACACAGCAATCTAGAGCCACTAAACACCTTAACTTGTCTGCATTTGCCTCCATCATACACATTTGTGAAAAACAAAGAAAATAGAAATGTTGGTCTTTGAGGAGGGATGGAAAATGATGAAATAAGTAGCAGAACTGAGATTACGATGAGTTAAGTGAGGTGCCTTGGGAGCAAAATTTAAGGAGAAATATATTCTCACTGTAGAGCCTGCGAGTAGCTCTCTAATCTTCCAAGTGTCACTCTTCCTTCTAAATCTTACACAAATAATATCCCTGGGTTCCAGCTCCTCCAAACGTCTAAGGTAGAGCTGATAATCAGTTTCCTGTTGAATTATGAAACTTTCTGAAGCACTTAATTTATAAATCTCATTCACACAAACTTTGTCATTTGCTCTTCCCTACAACTTAGAAATTCAGTGTTTGTTTTTACTCTTATTACCTATGTTGGTATGCTAAAGTTTAAAATGAAGACAATGCTCTTATTTTGTTACCTGTCTTTTCAAATGATAGCAATAATTGTGCAAAATGCTGAAGAAGAATTGCATGTTTCCATCTCATGGACTACTGGTTTAAGGAAACATGCTTAAGTTGGACCTTCAGTTTTCAGGAAAGTTTAAAACTTTAAATGGAAAATAGAATTTCCCACCATGGGAAACGAAAACAAAAAGCATGGTTTTATCAGATATAGTCAGATGGAGAAAATGAACATGCTGTTTGGAAAAAGGTTGAACTTGATGGGAGAATAGTTGCCAGCATCAATAGATCTAAATGGGAAAATAAAAAAACTCAGCTTAATCTTCTGCAATTAAGAGGAGATGGGTTTAGGAAACACATCTGTAATGGTGGAATAAGAACCTCTAAAATCTGCAGACTTCTGACAGACTTATCCCAGAGGGTTTGTCAAAAATAACAATAAAAAATCAGTCACAATGTTTAACAGGACTATTGTTTGCAGTGGCAACACCAGGTAAGACAACAAGAGATTTAGAAAAAAGCTTAAAAGAAAAATCTAGGGAAAACCATGCCCATAAAAGGTATTGTAAAGCTCTAACAAAGATACACACTTTACAGAAATAGTTCAAAGAGAGATACGAAACAGACAAAACAACAAACAATAAGAAAAACAACTTTTGACAGAGAGAAACCTGATTTTCAGAGTTATTACATTATATTATTTTTAAATGCCCAGTTTTCAACAAAAATTATGACATACAGAAAGACACAGGAAATATGACCCAGATACAGGGAAAAAAGTGGTTGATAGAAACAGTCCATGAGAAACTCCAGATTGGACTTTTAGACAAACACTTTAGATCAGCTATTATAAATATGTTCAAATAACTAAAGAATATCATGTCTAGAGAACTAAAGGAAAATAGGAGAATGCCTCACCAAGTAGAGAAATAAAATATTAACACACACACACACATAAAAAAGATTCTGGAGTTGAAAATTACAATCACTTAAATAAAAATTTTATTAAGATGGTCCAATAACAAATTTGAGTTGGCAGAAAAAGAATCAGTGAGTTTGAAGATACTTTAATTGACCTTATTTGGTCTAAAGAACAGAATGAAAAAGAATGAGGAAAAACTAACCAAGCCTCAGAGACCTGTGGGATAACATCAACATACACAAAGTAGAAATACCAGAAAAAGATGAGAGAAACAAAGGGGTAAGAATATTCAAAGAACCAAATATGGCCAAAATTTCCCCAAATTTCTTCAAAAAATTAATCTACATGTTTAAGAATCTCAACAAACTCCAAATAAGATAAACTCAAAGACATTCATACCTAAGTTTATCAAACTATTGAAAGACAAACAAAAAGAATTTTGAGAGAAGCAAGAGAAAAGAGACTTATGTACAAAAGATTCTCAATAAAACTAACAGCTCACTCTTCATCAGAAGTCTTGGAGGCAAGAAGGCAGTGAGATAATGAGCATAGGGGAAGAGGCAAAATGGGTGAAGGGGAGTGACAGACACAAGCGTCAAGTTATGAAACAAATAAGTAATGGGAATAAAAGTTACAGCATAAAGCACATAGTCAGTCAATGGTATTTTAGTAGTGTTATATGGTGAGAGATGGTAGCTACACTTGTGGTGAACATACCATAACATATAGAGGTGTTGCATCACTATGTAGTACACCTGAAAATAAGGTAACATTGTGTGTCAACTATACTTAAAATTAGGTTAAAAGAAATTTCTTGTGAACCAAGAAATCTATTTCCAGCAAAACAATCATACAAAATCAAAGGAGCAATTAAGACAACCCCAGATAATTAAAAATCTGAGTGAATTCATTGTCAACACATGTGTCTTACAAGAAACACTAAAGGACACCTAACATTTGAAATGAAAGGACACTAGACAGTGTCTAAAGTTCAGATAAAGAGATAAAGAACACTGTTAAACCTAACTATAAGTAAGTATAAAACAACGCATAAATGTATTTTTCTGTTTGCAACTGTTTTTTCTTTTATCTGATTTAAAAGACAATTGCATTAAAAAAATAATTATTAATCTGTGTTGATAGACTCACAATGCATAAAGATGTCATGGTGACAAGAGCATAAGGAGAGATAGAATTATACAGAAGAAACATGTTTGAATATTATTAAAATTATTAAAATTAAACTGGTTCTCAAATTTCATAAATTAAGATGTTAATTATAATACATAGAACAATCTCAAAATAATTAAAAATATATGTACTGAAAGAAACAAGGGAATTAAAATTGTACACTAGAAAATACCTATTTAACGCAAGAAAAGCCAGTATTGGTGGAATAATAAAACAAATATACATAAGACATATAGAATATAAATAACAAAATTACAAGCATAAATCTTACCTTAGCAGTAATTACATTGAATGTAAATGGACCAAACACTACAATCAAAAGAAAGAAGATGGCAAATAATTTTTTCTAATTTTTTAAGTTTATTCATTCATTTTGAGAGAAAGAGAGAGGTGGGGAGGGGCAGAGAGAGAATTCCAAGCAGGCTCTGCACCATCAGCACAGAGCCTGATGAGGGGCTAGCACTCATGAACCATGAGATCATGACCAGAGCTGAAATGGAGTCAGATACTTAACTGACTGAGCCACACATGGACCCTGGCAAATGAATTTTTTTAAAATAATCTGGCTGTATGCTGCCTACAAGTAACATACTTTAGATTCAAAGGCACAAAAGTTAAAATTAAAAGTGCAGAAAAAATACCATATAATCAGTAACTAAAAGAGAACTGGAGTAGCTTTACTTATATTACAAAAATAGACTTTAAGATAAAAAATTATACCTAACAGGGTCTCAAAATACATGAAGTAAAATCTGTTACAAGTGAAGAGAGAAACAAACAACTCAAGAATAGTTGATTTCAATAACCCACTTTCAGTAGGGAATGGTACAGCTAGAAGAAAAGAAACAAGGAAACATAACACTTAAGTAACACTATAAACAAATTAGATCTAAGAGATATCTACAAAGCACTCTACCCAACAACAGCATACTACACATTCTTCTCAAGTGCATATGGAATATTCTCCAGGATAAATATATTTTAGGGTATAAGACAAGCCTCAGCAAATTTTAAAGAATAGAAACCATTCAAAGTATATTCTTCAATCACCTGGAATAAAATTCAAATTTAAAAAAGAAGGAAATTTCAGAAAGTCACAAATATGTGGAAAGTAAACAGAATTTTAAGTAACTAATAGATTTCATATGGACTGAATTGTGTCCCTCAAAATTTATTTATTGAAGACCTACCCCCTAATATGGATGTATTTGGAGATAGAATATTTAAGAATATACTTAAAGTTAAATGATGGCATAAGGATGGGGAAATAATCTGATAGTACTGGTATCTTTACAAGAAGAGGAAGAGACACCAGAGATCTATTTATCTCCACACAAATACAGAGGAAAATCCGTGACTGTGAGCCAGGAAGAGAGATCTCACCATAAACTAGCTCTGCTGGTACCATGATCTTGGACTTCTGGCCTTCAGATTTTAAAAATATAAATGTTGCTTAAGCCATCTAGTCTGTCATTTTTTTGTGTGTGGCAGTCCTAGCAGCCTAATATAGAACCAAAGAATAAATACAAGGGAAATTTAAAAAACACCTTGAGATAAATGGAAACAAAGCCATAACATAATAAAATTTGTTAAATGTAGCTAAATCATACTTAGAGGAAAACTTATAGCTGAAAATGTCTATATTAAAGAAGAAGAAATATCTCAAATCAATAGCATAGTCTTCCAT
>PJEM01009100.1:59020-75005 GCA_004023845.1 Helogale parvula
GGGGGGGGGAGGGAAAAAGAACAGGGTGAGAAGAGAGGTTGGGGAAGGCAGGTAGAGATAGCATACTCAAATTACAAAAATCAGGAAAGAGAGATATGACCCGTCCCGCAGGTCAGTCAACACAGGTCCTGAGGTAGGGAGTGAGCATTGGGGGGCAGGGGGCACAGAGAATGGAAGCAAGACAAAGTCTCTGATCAAGCCTCCTTTACTGAGAGAACACACACATCTTATAAAGGGCAAAAGACAAGGCAGCTGACCTAGGTCAGTTGCTAAGGAACAGGGTCATGATTTTTAGGAAAAGGCTAGGGTAAAGGAGAAACAGAAGCTGCAGTTTTAGCACAGCGCCTGAGGAGCCGATAAGAAAGCCCAGCCAAGCTGTCTCTGGCCTTGAGCTGGGAGTGATAACACTGTCCTGCCCTGCAGGTGGCTGATCTTAGGTCAAGGCACACATCTCTTCCCCTGGCAGCTCTTCTGGCAGCTCCCCATAGAGATAAAGAGTGGATATCACTACCAATCTTACAGAAAAAAATACTATATTATCAATAGAATGCCAAAAAAGACTATGTAAATGAAATGAGCTAATTCCTAGAAAGACACAAACTATCAACACTGACTCAAGAAGAAATAAAAAATTTGAATAGACCTAAAAAAAAAAATGGAATTAGTAATCAAAAACCTTCCTACCAAAAAGGCCCAGGCCTACATGGATTTACTAGTGAATTCTAGCAATTATTTAAAGACAAATTAACACCAATTCTTCACAAACTCTTAAAAAAAAAAAAACATAAAGAAGGGACTACTTCTAATTCATCTTATGAGGCCAATATTATCCTGATACCAAAACCAGACAAAGACATCCAAAGAAAAGTAAGTAAAGGTCGATATCCTTTATGAAGATAGGTGAAAAATTTTTTCAACAAAATACTACAAAACAAATTCAGAAATATATGAAAAGGATTATAACCACAGCCATATAGTATTCATCTTAGGAATGCAAGGTTGGTTTAACATATGAAAATCAATCAATGTAATATGTCGTAGTGATAGATTGAAGGATGAAATTCACATGTCTATCTTAAAATATGCATGAAGTGTATTTGGCATACTCTTTCATGATAAAACATTCAACAAATTAGGAATAGAAGGGAACTTCCTCAATCTGATCAAGAGCATATACAAAAATCTCATAGCTAATATGGTTAATTGTAAGAGATAATATATTTTCTCTAAGATTTTGAAAAAGACAAAGATTCTTATTCTCACCATTTTTATTTCTCATTATATTGGAATTTCTAGTTAGGAAATTAGGCAAGCAAACTAAATAAAGGGTATTCAATTGGAAGAAGAAAAACTATATTTGTACATCACATAATCTGTATATAGAAAAATTCTAAGGAATCCACAAGAAACTAAAAACTACTAAATGAGTTCAGCAAGATTTCAGTATAAAATATCAATATACACAAACCAGTTGGGTTTCTATACATTAGCAATAAATAATCAGAAAATAGAAAGGAGGAAACAATTTCACTTATAATAACATTACAAAGAATTAAATACCCAGGAATAAACTTAATAAAACATGTGAAAGATTTGTTAACTGAGAAATAAGAAAAACATTGTTGAAATAAATTAAAGAAAACCCAAATAACTAGGAAGACATTCTATTGTTCATGGATCAGAAAGCATAATATTGTTAAGATGGTAATATTCTCCAAGATGATCTACAGACTCAACACTATCCCAATCAAATTTTCAGCTATTTTTTTTGCATAAATCGTTTTCAATTTATATATCCTAAAATTCCTATGAAAATTCAAGAGATCATGAGTTGTGAAAGCAATCTTAGAACAAAGTTGGAAGACTTTTACTACCCAATTTCAGTATTTACCTCAAAAACAACATTGACCAGACAGGACACTACTAGCACAAAAACAGACATATAGATCAAAAGAACAGAATTGAAAGCTCAGAAATAAAACCCATATATGTATGGTCAATTGATTTTCAATAAAAGTGCTAAGATGACTTCATGGAGAAATAACAGTCTTTTAAATAAATGATGATATCCATCTGCAAAATAATGTACTTGGACTCATCCTTTGTGCCATATACAAAAATTAACTCAAAGTGGATCAGAGATATAAACTAAGAGCTAAAATATTAAAACTCTTGGAAGAAAACAAGAGAATATATCAATATATCTTCATGACCTTACATTAGTCTTTGAATGGTTTCCTAGGTATGACACCAAAAGCAACAAAAGAAAAAATAGAAAAACTGGTCTTCATCAAAATTAAAAGCTTTTGCCTTTCAAAGGACACTAGCAAAAAAATAAAAATATAATCCAGATTGTGAAATTATTTGTCAACCACATATTTGATAAAAGATTTATATCCAGAATATATAAAGAGCTCTTGCAAATCAACAATGAAAGTACAAAAAAATCCCACAATTTTTTAAATGTGTAAGGAACTTGAATAGATATTTCTCCAAAAATATATACAAATGGCCAAAAATAACATGCAAAGATGGTCAACATCTTTAACCATTATGGAAATACAAATCACAACCACAATGAGATGTCATTTCATACTCTCTATGTTGGCATAATAAAAAAGACATATGATAACAATGTTAGTGATGATATAAAGAAACTGGAGATCTCATACATTTCTAGCAGAATTGTAGCTAATCCAGTCAGTTTTGCAAAATGTTTGCAGTTCTTCAAAAAGATAAATATAGAGTTATGATATGACCCAGGAATTCCACTCTCAGACATATATCTAAGAGAAATAAAAATATACATCCACACAAAAACTTATATACAAATGTTCATACCAATATTATTCATAATAGCCAAAAATCAGAAATGGAAACAACCAAAAGTCCATCAACTGAGAAATGAATAAACATGATGTGATATATCCATACAGTGGAATATTGTTCAACAACAAACAGGAATGCAGTGCTAACACACAGTACATACAGGAACCATGAAAACATCATGCTCAGTGAAAGAACCAGAAACAAAAGGCCACATATGAATCCATTTATATGAAGTCTCTAGAATAAGCAAATCCATAGAGACAGGTGATATTGGCCACCAAAGTTTAGTGTGGGGAGGGGAGTAAGGGGAGTGACAGCTAAGGAATCCAGGGCTGTGTTTTGGGATATTGAAAATTACTGGAATGAGAAAGTAGTGATTGTTGCACTCTGAGTAACTCTGTGAACATGCTAAAAACCACTTTCGGAAACAGTTACTCTTAAAACATCTGAAATGTTTAGTATAACTTCATCCTATTCTGAAAGAATCGTAGAGCAATCAAGTAGGACTCTTAGTTGCAAGTAACAGAAAATCCAACACCAACTTGCCTAAGCAATAAAAGGGTATGGTGCTGAAAGAGTAACTTATTCCAACAATTTGAGTGACTTTGGCAGACCTTGTTCTGCTCCCATGTGTTGGATTCATTCTTAAGCCTTGTCAGCTAGAGTCTCAAATCATCTTGGGTTCAAGTCTCTAGAGTAAATTTCCCTGCCTCTCTCAAAAATCCTAACAAAATTCTCATTGACTGTGATTGGGTCATATGTCCATCTCTAAACCAATCACTTTGTAAAGGAAATATATATTCGCCAGGTCTGTGTCATGTGTTTCACTCTTTAAGTGGTGAGAAGGCCTCTCCAGAAGTTTAGTGTAAGAGAGAGGAAATGCCCAATACTGTTACCGATTGGAGAATGGATAAAACAGGTACTAAGAAGCCATACAACAACAAATATCTACCATAAACAATTAGGAAAATTTGCCAAAATAAACAATCAGTCTGGAAACAACTTATAATCTTAGTACCATAAGTACTCCAAAACATATAGATTCTCTCAACTTTACCTCTTTATTCTTTGAATCTAAATCTGGTTTGAGTTACAATTTACATTCAATATTTATATTCACTTTTTATAATGTGAAGGTTAACAGCACACAGATCAACAGAACAGAATAAAGAGCCCAGAAATAAACTCATGCTTATATGGTCAATTAATCTACAGTAAAGGTGGCAAGAATATACAGTGGGCGAAAGACAGCATCTTCAACAAATGGTGTTGGGAAAACTGGACAGCTACATGTAAAACAGTGCAACTAGACTACTTCCTTTAACCATACACATAAATTAACTCAGAATGAATTAAAGACCTGAATGTGAAACTCAAACCCATAAAACCCCTAGAAGAAAATACATGCAGTAAATTCTTTGACATCTGCCATAGCAATGTTTTTCTAAATATGTCTCCTGAGGCAAGGAAAACAAAAGCAACATTAAATTATTGGGATTATACTAAAATAAAAAAGGTTTGCACAGCAAAGGAAACCATCAACAAAACAAAAAGGCAACCGACTGAATTGGAGAAGGTATTTGCAAATGATGTATGTAATAAGGGATTAATCCAAAATATATAAGTAACTTCTGCAACTTAACATCAAAAAGAAACCAAGCAATCTGATTTAAAAAAGAACAAAAGGCCTGAATAGATATTTTCCAAAGAAGGCATACAGACGACCAGCAGACACATAAAAAGATGCTCAAAATGACTAATCATCAGGGAAATACAAATCAAAACCACAGTGAGATATCATTATACCCGTCAGAATGGCTAAAATTAAAAACACAAGAAAAGG
The DNA here is from genome assembly GCA_004023845.1 of Helogale parvula. Classification (NCBI taxonomy): domain Eukaryota; kingdom Metazoa; phylum Chordata; class Mammalia; order Carnivora; family Herpestidae; genus Helogale; species Helogale parvula. Next base: position 63,693 of record PJEM01009100.1, read on the forward strand.
AGCACCTGGGTGGCTCAGTAGATGGCTGAGTGTTCAACTCTTGACTTCTGAGCCCTGCATCAGGGTCTGTGCTAAGTGTGGAGCCTGCTTAAGATTCTCTTTCTCTTCCTCTCCCCCTCTCCCTCATTCATGCACTCTCTCTCTCTCTCTCAAAATAAATAAATAAATAAATAAAATTTTAAAAATAAAAATACAAGATAGAACAAGTGTTGGCAAAGATGTGAGAAAAAATGAATAAACTGGTGAAGCCCCTGTAGAAAAACAGTATGGAGGTTCCAAATAATTAAAAATAGAATTACCATATGATCCAGTAATTCCCTTCTGAGTATTTACCCAAAGAAAACCAAAACATTAATTCTAAAAGATGCACGAACCCCTATGTTTATTGCAGCATTATTTACAATAGACAAGATATGAATGCAGTCCAAGTGTCCATCTAGATGAACGGATAAAGAGAGGGTATAATACTAAGTGAAATAAGTCTTTTTGAGAAAGACCAAAGCCATATGATTTCACTTATAGTAGAATTTAGGAAATAAACCCAACAAATAAAGAAAAAAAAGAAAGACAAATTTAAAAAAAAACAACAGGTTCAAATACAGAGAACAAATTGATGGTTACCAAAGGGTAAGTGAGGATGGGTGAAATAGGTGAATAGGATTAAGAGTACACTTATCTTGATGAAAACAGAACAATGTATAGAATTGTTGAATCATTATACTGTACACCTAAAACACTGTGTGTTAAATATTAAAAATGAAGGTTAATCTTCCATTATAACATTTTATTGGCCCATCCTCCATGAATTGAATGATTGCCCTCAAAATGACATGTCCTATTCCTAATCCCTGGATTCTTTGAATTTTACCTTTCATGGAAAAAAGTATCTTTGTGGATACAGTTAGGTGAAGGGTCCTGAGGTGAGATGATGCATGGTTACCTAGGTGGGCTCTAAATCCAATGACAAGTGTTTCCGTAAAAGACAAAAGAGGAGGGGCACTTGGGTGGCTCAGTTGGTTGAGTATCTTGACTTCAGCTCAGGTCATGATCTTATGGTTTGTGAGTCTGAGCCCTGAGTTGGGCTCTGTGCTGACAGCTCAGAGCCTGGAGCCTGCTTCAGATTCTGTGTCTCCCTCTTTCTATGCCTCTGTCTACTCACACTTTGTCTCTGTCTCTCTCAAAAATAAATAAACATTAAAAAAAAAAAAGACAGAAGAGAAGAAGAGAGGAGCATGTCATGTGAAGACAGGGACAGAGATTGGAATAAGGCAGGGCCCATAATGAGGGCGCAAAGCCACCAGAGGCAGGAAAAGGTAAAGAATAGATTCCACCCTAGAGCCTCCGGTGGGAGTGTGGCCCTGCCTACATTGTGATTTCAGATGCCTGTAGTCCGGACTTGTGAAAGAACAAATTTCTGTTTTAAGTTGCCAAACTCATGAGTAATTTGTTGCAGGAGCACTGAAATATGAACTTATTGTGATATAGAAAGTAGATTTTGAAAGGATTAGGTCTACTTCACAAACTTTGATTTTTGAAACATAAAGAATACAACAGTGTTTTAATCAGTTGTCATATGGCTTTTTGATAGAAGCAGATAGATTAAAAATTCTGTTTCTTGGTTCTCTCATGTCCTTTTGCATTTCTAAAACAAAACAAAAACCAAAATAGAAAAAAAAGGCTAGGGAGAAGAAATGTGCTAAACTTTGATTAATGAGAAATCAAAGAAGGAAGACATACACTCATTTTTTCAAGAACTTTGTGAGAGGAGAGCAGAAAACAACTTCTGTAAATACAGGGGTACTAAGGGTCAAAAGGATATTTTATTTCATTTTAATTTTTAGAATGGGGAAGAATCATGCATACATAAGACTTAATTAAAGAGAATGACCACTTAGAGAAGGGTTGCATTACAGAACTTAGAAAGGGTGGTCAATACAGACAGGTCTGTCAGGATGCAGGTGGAGAGAGGGTGACCTATACAGGGAGCCATATACATTTTGAATGAAAAGTTGGAGATCTTGTTCTTAAGATTAGAAGAACAGTGGTCAGGATGGCTGTGGATACTGAGATTTTATGTAAAGTATAAATATTAGACTAAACTAAAAACAACAGTCTCATAAATTCTTATTTTCAGATTTTTGAGATAGAGAAACTAAGTTAAATTACATTCCCTTGGGTGATGTTATTTTCTGACAACCCATTCCCAGTCTTTTATAAATCATAAAAGTACAGAATTTTAGAGTTGAGTTGGAAGAATACTATGTATTAAACCTTTAATATAATTATTTTCTCTAAAAAAACAAAACCAAAAACCAAAAAAAGAACAAAAACAAAAATACGCTTCACTGGAAAAAAAAAAAAAAATCTGACACCAAGTGGTTCCAAACCACAGCAAGACTCAAGATGAGGTCTGGATATTTAAGACTGAAGCAGAATGGAGACTCAAGTCATAAGAGTTAAGAGGATCCAGGCATTTTTAAGATTGGGAGGTAGCATAGCATAGTTTCTTGTTTTGTTTTTCATGAAATAAATTTAAGGGAACAAACTAAAAATCAGGTTTCTAGGTTCAAATCCTAGCTCTGCCACTTAGAAGTTGTGTGATCTTGGGTAAACTACTTAACATATTTATGTATCTTTTTTCTCTTTTGTAAAATGGGACTAATAATAGCACTAACCTCCTATGGTTGTTTCAAAGACCAATTATTTGTAAATTCTTACTACAGCCTTTAGCATTTCACTATATTAAATTTTTATAAAAATAATAAGGTGGTTGATTCTGTATCTTGTGAAGGAAGTTCAATCAGAAAATTTTATGCATAATCTTAATTCACTTATGCATTTTTTTTTTCTTTTTCACATCAAACTCTCAGAGAAACAAGTTTGCCTTAGAACAGAGAATTAGCTTCCAAGTCAGCATTAGAACCCAACACCCTCCACTGCCCACCACCCCCTCCTCCCTGCCCCAGTGTGTAACTATCCCCATCTCAGCTGGTCACCATCTCTCAGCACACCTAGCATTTTTCAAAGTCGCTGTAGGACCAAGAAAGTGTTATATCTCTGCAAAGCAGGATTCTGGTGACCCCAGATCAGACGCCTTGGGTCTCTGCAGGGTGAAGGACAGGACAAAGCTGTGGGTTATTCTAAGAGAAACTAGGGACATAGAGAAACTAGGCCCCCTCTCACTTTGGGATTCTCACTAGCAGCTAACTCCTGCTCTAGAGTCAAATATGTAGATACCATGGAGGGAGACCTCCCCATCTGGTTATAAGGCAACAAAACTGCTGAAGGGAAATCATGTCCAGTGCTTCTCACAAAAGAACTTCCCTTGATATGCTCCTCAAAACCATCTCAAGGGCTTCTGTGGTCACATGCCAGTAAGTAGCATTGTTGGGATTTCAACTTATATCCCTCTGACTTAACAAGATGTCTCTGAAGCAGATTAAAACAAAACAAAAAACACACAACAAGAAAGCATATAAAACAGATAGCTAAGGATCTTTCCTGATGTAGTTTATAGAGGTGGGAGGAGATTTGTAAAAAGTACCAATCCCACCTGTGGGAGAACCTCAGAATTTGAAGCTGAATATCTGCAGCCAAGTCATCACCACACGCTGGGCACTTTTCTTAGGTAACCCAGTGGGAATTGGGACACAACTTTCAAAATTATAGAAATGACTTTTTTGAAAGAAATGAATAACTGGTTAAACGAGAAGTTCTACTGATGAGCAGGAAAAACAGTCTCGGAAAGTGGGTGTCTATTCCCCCTAAGAGCTGCTACCTGTTCCTCCCCCTCCCTGCCCATCTGCACACAAAGTCACCTGCAAAAGATTACCCAGAGGGCCAGGTTTAGAGTCCATAGAGATTCAGGCAGATTGTTGCAATTACTTGCAAACCTGCTCTCTGAAGCAGGATAATTTTCATGAGCCAGAATAAATCCTTCCTGTGACAATGAGTAATTTTTATGGTCTTTCTGCAACCATCTAACTAATTGCACGTCTCACATTTTACAATTTCCCCTCCCCCATCAGTACAAGAGAAGCAGTTAGCAATGAATGACCTTGGCCTCTTCTCCTCCTAACCTATTCAAAATTGTTAGAAGGGGAAAATATATGTGGCTTCACGCTGCACCGTACTGCCACCCTCTTATCCCTTCCTTCTATTGTATTCCAGTCCTATGTGGTTCAGTCAGCCAGTGGTGGTTAAGAGGCTATGCAGTCTATGAAGTGATTAGGCCATATTGGAGACACAGTTAGCCTTTCCTCCCTGCTGCTGCTCTTTTTTAAATTTAATTCATAATTTGTATAGGTGGATCGGGTTTGAAGGATATAGAAATTCACATACATGAAAGTGTGTGGGGAAGATAAACCATAAACAAATCAGTCAATGAGATGAGGGCATAACTCTGCTAGACCATGGGTCTCAATGGGTACCCTACTCTCCCAGTGGTCAAGGGATATTTGAGCTGAGGATTAAAGCTGAGTAGAAATTCTCCAGGGAGAAAATGAGATAAGAGTTCCAAGGCAGTGGGACAGCATGTGGAATGGTTTACAATCGCTTGGCAAATGTGGGGCACTGCTGATTCCACAAATACTGTCGCCATCTTTCAGGAAGTTGGGCTGCGTGGGGGTGGGAGATAGCAAAAACATTGATGAGGTTAGGAGTGGTTAGCAGAGAAAGTCCACCGCCTCCCCAAGACCTGGCAGCCACTGGGGAGTTGGGGCTTTAGCCTGGGGTTAATGGAAGGACTTCAGAGGTTTTCCTTTTAAACAATAGAGCAACACGGAGTTTTAGAAGATGGCTGCCTACTATGTGTGTGGGAGCAAGTCAGAGGGAGGCTGTTTCATGGATGGAGACAGAAAGAATAGAGAGAATGTCTGAGCCTCAGAGACATACCAGTGTGAGAATCAACAGAACTTAGTGACTAACTCATTTGGGTAGTAGACAGAGGAGGAGATGGCATATGCCTGGCTTGAATGCTCAGATGGATGGTGTTCCATTCATCAAGATAAGGAGTAAAGAAAATTTGAAGAGGGAGGTAAAATGCTGGCAAAGATGTGGAGCAACAGGAATTTTCATTAATTGCTGGTAGGAATGTAACATGGTATAACCACTTGGAAGTTTGGTAGTTTCTTACAACACTAGGCATACTCTTAACATATGATTCCGCAATCACATTGTTTGGCATTTCCCAAATGTAGGAATCTCCATAGTAATGTAGGAAACAAAGGCAGAAGGAAATGGCAATTTCCTTATAACCTGCAGCCCATTGACAAATTTTTGAGGCTGGCTGAGTAAAATGTTTCCCCTGGAACTCTCTAGTGTCTTTATGCTAATGATTTGCCTGAGGGAAAACAACGTTCACTGACAATAGCTAAGCCTCAGCTATCCTGCTATCCAGGGAATCTTCTTTATCATATGAAAATTTCACTGGAAAATCTCCCAGACTTTACCTCTCTGGAACTCCATAGTTTAAAACCAGTCTCTTCTCTTGGTCCTGGGCAGCTCCTGTTGCCCACAGGTCCTGTCCCCAGGCTTCAATAAAACCACCTTTTTGCACCAAAGACATCTTCATGAATTCTTTCTTGGTCCTTGGCTCTGGACCCCACAAACCCCTCTGTCACCCCAAAAACCTCATCACTACACATATGTTTATAGCAGTTTTATTTATTAGTGCCCAAACTTGAAAGCAACCATGGTGTTATTCAGTAAGTGAATGGATAAACAAACTGTGGCACATCTAACAATGGAACAGAATTCAACAATCAAAGAGAATGAGCAATCAGCCATGAAAAGACATGGAAGTAACTTAAAGGCATATTCCTAAGTGAAAGAAGCCATTATAAAAAGGCCATTCACTATATGATTTCAGTTAAATGACATTCTGGAAAAGACACACCTATAGACACGGTAGAAAGATCAGTAGTTTTTGAGAGAGGAAGGAAGGAGGCATGAATAGGTGGAGCACAGAGGAACTTTAGGGCAGTTAAACTATTCTATATGATACAGTAATGGTGAATACATGTCATTAAACACTTGTCCAGACCCTTAGAATATACAACAAAAAGAATGACCCTAATGCAAACTACCGACTTTAGTTAATAATATTTCAATAATGCATCCTCTGTGTAACAACTGTACCACAGTGGTACTAGATGTTAGTAATTGGGGAACCTGCAGGGGCATAGAAAGGTATGTGGGAACTCTACTTTCTGCCCAATTTTCCTATAATATATCCCAAACTGCTAACGTAAAGAAATAAGTCTGAATTTCTTTTTAAAACTCAAAAAAAAGTTTTTGTTTTTAATTTTTTGTTGTTTTGATTTTTTTTTTCACTTCTCGCCATGTTTGCATACACCTTTTTCCTAATTTTGTCTGAGTAATGAAGCCAGAGAACATACATAGTCAGGATTTAGCTTTTGAATCAGTAATAGTTGACAGCATATAAAGAGACTCTTGAGTAGCTGAAGACATGATATCTGATCCTATGAGGTTATGTTACAGTGGAAGAGAGAAGAGTCATAGAGAGAAGCCTTTTTACCAATGCTTCATCTTAAAAAGAGTAATTGAGAGAAAAAAAATGATTTTCCTAGTGTTAACTCATTTAAAAAATTTATTCATCCTATATTTATTCAATTTTTTTAATGTACAAGCTTATATTTGGTGTTGGAAATGGATGAGAAGCAACGATTAATATCAAGGTCCTTGCAGTCCAGTGGAGGAAGAGATCAATAATAAGAAAGTTACAAAGCAATATAATAACTGCTGTAACATAGGTACACATTGCATGCACTAGGAGTAGGCCCAAGTTTGGGTGTGGTCTCCATCACCATGGACCAAACTGCGAGGGAATTTGACAACAATACCTCTTGCCAAAGTGAGGTCAGACCACTGACATTTCCCTTTGCTCCTTATCTTGATCATGAAGAGATTTTTTGGCATCAGCCTAGTGGTTAGTTGGGAGACCAAACTGGATCATTTGAGAACCTTGAAGGTAAATGGGAAGGCCTACCTGAGGTGGGTTTTCTATTTGTCAAACTGATGCCCAGGGGCGTTTTTATACAGCTCATGAAAATATGTCCTACTACTTGTTCCTTGCAGGTAGTCCTGATCCATGTAGCTAGGTAGCTTCCGGAGATTTTTCTCAAGTGTTTCCACCATTTTCTTCTTTCTAGACTCCTACCATTCATCATGGCAACAAGAATCCTTTCCCTGTAGGATTTGTCGCCTTTTCCACTAAGAAAGTGAATGTGCTTACCTGTCAGTTAGTTGGTCTTGTCTTCTCAAGCCCTTACTGATCTGTCACATTGTCACTGAGGAAATTGCCCTTTATAAGCCTCACAAATATACCTCCATTTCACTTCAGAAGGGAAAGCAATTTTATCTACGTTTCTGCTTGGCTTAAAAAAATCTTGAAAATCAGATACTTTATATCAAGTGACAGGCAACAACTAGAAATTTGAAACCCAGTAAAAAGTCCTTCTTTTGATGAAAAATCTCTTCCATATGTTTGGAAACCAAGCTCTCATGTTAATTGAATATACTGAACACACACAAAGCAAAACAATTTTTTTAAGCTCTTCCCTTTACAGCTCTGGGTTCAAAGGTTTTGGCTTCCAAATGTTTCTGACAAGGTTTTGACTGTTTTTTAGATATTTTATGTGCTCTCTGCTCAAGATGGCTCAAGTTTTTAGGCGAACCAACCCAGTTCTCTGATTTGCTTAATGTCCTTTCACATTTCAAATGTTTTCCACATCACCATGTCACAGGAAACTATAAAACCATTCAGGAGGGTAAATGATGTGTGGCTAAAATTTGGAATTAAGGTGGAATCACAGATTTAGTGGGCAGATGCCTGGACAGAAAAAACTGGATCTTTCATCCAGCCCTGCCACTGGCCAATTATGTGGCTCTAAGAGATATGGAGTATCTGATTTTCAAGATTCTTTTAACTTTTCACCACTCTGGGCTTTCTCTGTCCATTCGCCTAAATAATGGGGAGCAAAAGTCTTATATCCCATCATCTAAAATAAAAGAAATCAAAGGAATTGAAACATTCAAAAAGGGAAAAAAAATGTTCCATAAAAGTAGCATAGGCCAATATTCAAAAAGTTCCTCTGACTCTCCGCACAGTCCAGAAGGGCAGATGAATGAGTCAGTATTATATGAGTGAAAATTAAGGTTTTAAAATATTTATTTATTTTGAGAGAGTGTGTGTGCCTGCAACCAGGGGAGGGGCAGAAAGAGAGGGAGAGAGAGAATCCCAAGTAGGGTCCACACTGTCAACACAGACCCCAATGAGAGGCTCAGTCTCACAACTGTGAGACCATGACTTGAGCCAAAATCAAGAGGTGGGATGCTTAACCGACTGAGCCACCCAAGCACACCAAGATTTATCTTTATGAGAAGAAACATTTTGAAAATATATGCCAAGGGAAATATAAGCAGTAATTAAACATTGACATGTGTGGTCATGATTATGAATGCTCTCAAATCATCTTCCTGTTTTCCTGAATAGCCTAACGTCTGGCTGTTCCCCACCTGCACCCATGCCCATCTCCATCTCCCCATCTCCAGTCATGCCAAATTCACTGGTGTCGTAAGAACATGGATCTTTATACACCTACTTGCCCTTCCATGCCTGAAATGTCTAGCCTTATCTACTCCACTCGACACATTCCTTATAATCTTTCTGGGTTCCATGTAAAACCATCTCCTTTGTGTAACCCACATGATCACCACCAAAAATTAATGGCCTCCTCTACCCAGGCCTCCATAATCCTTAGAAGTCTCCTCATGCTTCCACTGCAGTCCAAGTATATTGTCATTATATGTTGACTTATCCATCATCTCCACTGAGTTGTGAAATTCTTGGGGATGAGGATGGATTATTTATCTCTTTACTCTAGTGGCTCACATGGTGACTGGCACTTAATTTTCCAGATATTGAAGGCAGACAGTGGTGTGATAGAGTTAAGTTGTACTACAGCTTGAACCATCCTGAGAGGCCTAATTTTTTAATTTTTAGGAATTGTGTCAGCCAATATTGAAAATTATGTTATATAAGTTTACAATCCAGTATATTCAAAGCAAAAGGTCATCATTTTCTAATTATGTTACACCATGTTCTTGTTATCTGTGCACCTGGGGTTATATCTGGATAAAGTATGACGGAAACACTATATAATCAGATACTGCTGCATATCTCCCAAAATCATATTCAGTAAAGTCACATTGGTGGTTTGAAATTGGCCCATGGCAGGACTATTCACACAACAGAAATTGGCAAATGCTACAAATCAAGGCTTAGCTTATTATTTTTTTGATTGTCTAGACTTAGCAAAGTGATGGAGAAAATGTAAATAACACACACTAAATTAAGAGTGTTTGTAATCATTACATTGTGAATAACACACATACACACACTGAGCACTTGAAAACTATTACACAATTCCACAAAGAAGACTCTCATGCCATTGATGAGCAAGTGAAATGCGATATATATCTTTCTTGTGTCCTGTTCATCTTATTCAATAAAGTGTCACCAGTATTCATGTCAGAATGATGCTTGTTTGTTAATTATGAGCATAAGGTAGCTACACATAGAAAAGTTTCACAAACTTAAATAAAAGCATTTTGTGAAATGTAATTCACTATGTAGAATTTACAATAAAGAGTACTATATATTTTATTATTTGTAAATTTCATTCTACACATTCTTTATATATCACTAAAATCTATAATAAACTAATGAGTGCATATGAATGCACTTATTCTCTTACTCTACCCCACCGCTAGAGATCCTATTGTTAAATATCTACCAACACATCACTGAATTCAGAGAAGAGCGACATCCAGAGAAGACTGGAGTAGTCAGAGAGGGAGGTAAGGTAGAGAGAAGTAGCATAATATTTCCATCAGGAGGAGCAGCAGGAGCAAACACACAGAAGTGGGAAAACCCTGATCTGTGCAGGACACAGTGAGTCCAGGCTACTGAGACAGAGATGGTGGTTGGGAGCTGCTGGACAGGCTGGGAAGGGACAAGTTCCGGAAGTCAATGCAAATGAGGCAGAGAGGCCAGATTTGATTTAGCAGGCAATAGGGAGCCACCTCTGACTCTTCAGAAGGGGAGCGATGAGAAGTAAGCAGTGATTTAGGAGGATTAATAGGGCCACAGTGTTCAGGACGGATTGGAAGAGGAAGAGACTGGCCCAGTCCCTCCGGAAAGCAGAACAGAGGCTCCGTAGGAATTCAAGACTGAAGAGATGAGGTAATGCGGCACTTTGCCTCTGTTCTCCATCCACTTCTCTCTTCCTTTCCCTCTGCCAAGCTCAGCCATGTCCCCCTCCCCTGAGCTTCCCCTCCAGCAGCCCTTTTCTCTGGGGTCTATGATTAATTCTCTCTTAAAAGTATCTGGTGATAGATCCAAGGGGCATTTCATAAATTCTGCGTCATTATGTAAAGCTTAGTTTAAAAACTTCCTTCTGTCTAGATCAATTATGAAATAATAAAATCTGACCTGAACCTAAGCCTGCATCTTTTCTTTCTCTGAGAAAGGGATTCAGCCATGCTCAAAAAGTCCTAAGAATGAGAGAATTTGACTTTGCAGTTACAGGAGCCCAAGCAATAAGTAGCTAAATCAACATTATTAAATGCTCTTCAAAATCAGGTATATAGATGTTTTCTCTATTGATTCTCCATATTTGTGTGTCTTGCTCTAACATACATGCACACACTCACCCACAAGCACAGATTCCCAGTATTTAGCAATGCAAGTTGGCTGTATATGGTGTTGCTATTCCTATTAGCCTGGACTACTGAGAAGGAGGAATGTGCAAAAATGGTGATAAAACAAAACAAAAAAAATCCACCATATGCAATCTTTTCAAGGATGCTGGTTGCTTTTAAGGCCACTGTATGGCACCTAAATCATGGTCTTGTTCACAAATCATATAATCCCATCCATCATGCCACCTGAGGTGAGATGCCGGAGTCCAGCTCCTGCAGGTCCAGGGGTCTCCTGAAGGATGACGGTGTAGGCCAAAGAGAAAATGAGGGAGCCTTGCGTTTTCATTCTGATCCCCAGACAAGCACTCCTGACCATCTGGCAGGCATCACCGTCTTGTCTGGTTCTCAAGGTTTATTTATGGCAAAAGGTACAAGGACAAGAAAGGGCAGTAAATGATTTCCAATGGATAAGTTTTACAATTTTAGCCACAGGCACTCAAGGTGTCATAGGTATTTTCACAAAACCTCAGGTCTAGCCTCAAGGAAACGACCTTTAACCAAGAGGCAAACAGCATTCTTTAGTAAAGG
>PJEM01009101.1:0-74779 GCA_004023845.1 Helogale parvula
GCCGTTCCTCCCCGCAGGACCTTCCGGGCCTTCCCCGCCACCGAAACCTACTTCCCGCGCTTCGACCTGAGCCGCGGCTCCGCCCAGGTCAAGGCGCACGGCCAGAAGGTGGCCGACGCTCTGACCCTCGCGGTGGGCCACCTGGACGACCTGCCCGGCGCCCTGTCGGCTCTGAGCGACCTGCACGCGCGCCAGCTGCGCGTGGACCCCGCCAGCTTCCAGGTGAGCCCCGGGCAGGCGCCGGGCCAGCGGCCGCCGGGAGCGGGGGCGGGGGAGACGGTGGCGGCCCGACGACTCCCTCCCTCCGCAGCACCTGGGCCACTGCCTGCTGGTGACCCTCGCCCGGCACTACCCCGGAGACTTCAGCCCGGCCATGCACGCCTCGCTGGACACGTTTCTGCGCCACGTGACCTCGGCGCTGGCCTCCAGCTACGGCTAAACTCCGTCAGGGGCGTCCAGGGACCCCTCCCCTAGGCGCCCCTGCCGCGAGGTCGAGTTCGAGTAAAGTCCCTCAAGAAAGCAGCCTGCGCGCGCGTATTCTGTCTGCGCGGGTCCGTGGGGTGGGGGGGTCTCGGGGACGCCGGAGCCGCACCCCACCATCGGCAGACCCGGGCGCCCCTCCCGCTGCCCGCTGGGCGCCCTGGGCGATCGAGGGGAGGTTGGATCGTCGCCACCCTCCGCCGGCGAGGCCGGACTCCCAGGAGCAGGCGAGCCCCGGCCGCTCCGCCTGACGTCTGGGAACGCGAGGGAGCGGCGCCCCCTGCCGGCAGCACCTGCGCAGATCCCGCCCGGCGTGCGCTGGGGGGGCTGGGGGGGGTGGGGCGGGGCGGGTTGGGACGCGCGGGGCGGGGAGGGTGCCTGGGTGTCCGGAGGCCCCAGCGGGAAAGCCCCTCCTGCGGACCCTGGACCCCGAGGGAGGAGGCGGGTCCCCAGCACCCGGTCGTGTAGCAGACGAGGTGGATCAGGGGCGGGCCAGAGCCCTGCTTAGATCCCACACTTCCCAGGAACCGCCGTCAGAGCCTGTTTTGTTTTGTTTTTCGATTTTTGTTTTTTCTTTTTACTTTTCCTCACAAAATCAATCCTGGTCATTGCAGAAACTTGAGGGCGTAGCCCACTTACTGCATCCTCCTTGTACCCCGGTGGGTCGGGCACATCCATTTTTCCTCCAGTTCCCACTCGACACTTGGGGAAACTGTGAACGAGTGGAGGTCACCGGGGTCAGACCCAGTAGGAGGCATGGGACACACACACACACACACACACACACACACACGTGTGCGCGTGGGCAGAGGCAGCCCGCCCAGACGTGCAGCAAGCTAACATTAATATATAGCCCATCCTTCCAGGAACAGTCAGAGGTACTTTCCTTTTTTTTATTTTTTTAATGTTTTATTTATTTTTGATACAGAGAGAGACAGAGCATGAGAGGGGGAGGGGCAGAGAGAGAAGGAGACACAGAACCAGAAGCAGCTCCAGGCTCTGAGCTAGCTGTCAGCACAGAGCCGGACGCCGGGCTGGAACCCACGAACTATGAGATCACGACCTGAGCCGAAGCCGGACGCTTAACCGGCTGAGCCACCCAGGCGCCCCTGAGGTACTTTCCTTAAATGGCATCCTCAAGGTGACCCTGGAACACGTGGACGCATTGGACCATATGGAAACGGATACCTGGGTGTGGGGAGGGGAAGCATAAGCGTAGTTGAGAGAGGAACCGGGAGCACAGTACTTGCCACAAGGTGTTACTCTTCTCTTACCCGAGACAGCCTCGTCTCCCCGCCTGCTTTAAGTCCGTCAACCCACAGAAAAATAAGCCAAAGGAAAAACAGGCAACTCACAGTGCGCTGACGGCGACCAGCGTTTGCAACGGGCCTCACAGACGTACACGTCAAAATGCTCCTTGGGGCACCTGGGGGCTCAGTCAGTTAAGCGTCCGGCTTCGGCTCAGGTCATGATCTCACGGTTCGTGGGTTTGAGCCCCGCGTGGGGCTCTGTGGTGACAGCTCAGAGCCTGGAGCTGCTTCGGATTCTGTGTCTCCCTCTCTCTCTCTGCCCCTCCCTGCTCACGCGGTTTGTGTCTCTCAAAAAAAAAAATAAATAAAAAATAAAAGAGTTAAAAAAAAAACAAAATTAAATTAAATTAAAAGATAAAATAAAATGCTCCTTAACAACCTGACACTTAATCATGACAAAATGTGAAAAAGGCCAGATCGAAGACACTTCCGGTGGAAGTGTACTTGGAAGCTTGGGTAGGTGATCCAGCTGTACAGTTTGTGGACTGGGAAATGGGCGAGGGGCTGGTTTGTAGCAATCGCCGATGCGCATGGGTAAATACTACCATCAGGGGCAATTCCAGGTATCAGTACGCTGTCACTGGCCGTCACGTTAGGGAGAGCGCGTGGTGCGTGCCACTGTATCTCCACTGTCCGGATACGAGATCCGAAAGATGTGAACCCAGATAGTGAGAGCAGAGACAAGAGGAAGATGCACTAAAGTGGTGAGTCTTCAGGGGCGCCTGGGAGACTCCGGCGGGTGAGGGTCTGACTCCTGATTTCAGCTCAGGCCATGACCCCAGGGGGGTGGGATCCAGCCCCACGCTAAACGTGGAGCCTGCCTGGGGCTCTCTTCTCTCCTCTCCCCTACTCGTGCTTGCTCTCTCCCTAGAAAAGAACAAAAAAGTGATGCGTTTTCAACATTTATTTCCTTTGTTTTTAACATACTTGTTTGTAAATTCATATAATCTAATTTTTTGCTTTAATCTGTAATAGTGGTTATGTTTAACAACCAGCTCACAGACTTCCTGCAAATTGAGCATGGAGTCTCCACACACCAGTGGCTGTGTCCTTTAAATCCCAAAGATGCACCCCGAGGGCGCTTCTGTCATGGAGCTGCCTCTGAGGGGCTCTCTGCAAATGGGCTCCGGGGCCCATCGTTCCTGTCCCCCCCACCTGTGATCTCGCACGGAGGTCTCCACCGGCCCACGAGCGACCACACAACAGCCATCCCCTCCAGGGCTCGCCCCTGGCCACCCACGCCTGTTACTGCCGCCTGGGCCGCCTGGGTTCCGCCTCCAGTAACGGCGCCTGCTTAGTGCAAAGTGCCCTGGGGAAGCCACCCCTAACCACCCCGGTCCCCCCAGCTTCTTGCTCCAGAAGTCCACTGTCCCGGTCAAGGCTACAGTGCTGGGAGTCCAGAGACCTCCAGCAGCGCGGTCACTGTGATGTGGCCCTGGAAGCCACGAGGAAGCAGGCTGGCGGCAGGCCTGGCCAAGCCGGCCCCCAGCCCAGCCCCTGAGTGGCCACCGCGGTGGGCAGGCTCAGTAACCCCCACGCCCCCAGTGCTCCGCAAACGAGGCGGGCCCAGCAAGCCGAAGCAGCAGGATTCCTTTTTCTTGTTTATTTTTTTAATTAAAAAGAAAAAATTTTAACGTTTACTTATTTTCGAGAGGCAGAGCATGCGCTGGGGAGGGGCAGTGAGAGAGGGAGACAGAGAATCCGAAGCAAGCTCCGGGCCCTGAGCTGTCAGCACAGAGCCCGACACAGGGCTCGAACGCACGAACCGCAAGATCATGACCTGAGCTGGAGTTGGCCGCTTAACCAGCTGAGCCACCCGGGCGCCCCTGGATTCTTTTATATCAAAATAGGAAAGCACCAAATAGGAACTTGAGAGAACCGCACTGCTTACTATCCAAGCCACATGCAAGCCTTCCCTGTAACCGAGCGCCTAGCGCCGAGTGGAAAATAAACTCAAAGCAGCCAGTGTTATACCCAGATTTAATATCGCCCCCAAAACCCAGAGACTACCAGGGAGACTGAGTCACGCATGCAAAAGCAAAGGGCGGTTTTATTACGAGCTTCGGCTCGACCAGCCTAAGCTCGGGCTCACAGACTTTACCGGTGCAGTGGACCCATGCAGAGAGCCCCAACACGGCGGGGCAGGGGCTTTGTTGGGAAGGGAGCGTTCCAGGAAATGGTGACACAGGTATATTGACAGCAGGTTTACCCATTCACTGATCCTTTTGGTGGGAGCCAATCACAACATTTGGAGTATAGACCAATCACAGAGTGGGCCCAGGACCCTCACGTGGGGCGCGACTAGTCTGAAGCAATAGGTGATTATCTTACAGCCTCCAGCTTTAGGCCCGCCCTTAGAAATGTTAAAGGTGTTAAATGGCCTTTCCTGATTGGGTGTTACAAGGGTGGTCCCTCCTACCTTGGTCTACCAGTGCCCTTCTACTGTCTTAATGATCCTGAGAAGCCGAATTCAGACCTGCGTCCTTACACCAGTAAGGGGGAAAAAGTGCAAATTCCCTTTCTGGGAATTTATCCTCCAGAAAATAGTGGCACACACATATAAAGATGTATGTACACTGACGTTCTTTGCAGAAAAGAGCAGAATTTTTTTAAATAAGAAAAAACTGTGTTGCACAGCCACACTCATGCCTGGGAGAGTCTGTGTGCAGCCACCGCAGCGCACGCGGCCGGCCTCAAGCAGACGCTGGACACAAGACACTCACGTATCAGACGGCGCTGCGGTGCGACCTGTAAAGCACAAAGCCACTTTCCCACTGACATAATCATAAGAAAATCCGGCAACATACACCGAATGTTGGCAGCAGTTACCACAGGCCTGGGACCAAAGAGAGGAGAAGGGAGTGTTACCACAGTTACATAGTCCCAGACAAGGAAGGGGGCTGGGGTAGGAGTGACTTTTCACTTGCATTTTTAGTTTTTACAAATAACTTGCAGAAAATCTTGCTCTCAATATTTGCAGCTAAACTCAGTTGCCTTGGGGGATGGTGACGGAGGGCAGAATGTCTGGTGGATATGGCCAGTGGTACGGCTTCGGGTAATACCGCCATTTGTTACAGCGTCCCGGCAGGAGAGGGCCTGCGCCCGCCACGGGGGCGGCGGCCTCCCTGAAGGTGAGCCTGGGCTCGGTCCCTCCTCCCTGGGAGAGGTCGAGGCCTTGCCCACTGTCCTGCTGTGGCACCGTCATCAGGTCCGCCCGCAGCAGCCTTCCTCCGTAGATCTATACACTTTTAGTTCATCTTATGCACGGAAATTACTTGCCCTTTTCTTCTATCTTTATTCGGGGGGTGGAGTGGGAGCGGGCCCCTCCTCCCGAGACACCGGCTCTTCCTCAGCCCTGCAAGACCGCCTGCTCTGAGCAGCCATTTCCAACCTGGGAAAAGAGGCCACGGCTTCATTTGCAGGTAACTACAGATACTGGACAAATGGTTTAAATAGCCTTTTTTTTTTTTTTTTAAGCTCTATACCCAACACCGAGCTTGAACTTCTGAGATCAAGAGTCATATGCTGTATTGACTGAGCCAGTCAGACACCCAGATTAAATAGTCCTAGAAGCATCCAACAGCGAAGGAGAGGATAAAGAGCCTTCAGGCCAGAAGCCAAGCAAAGGCGAGGACTGAGCGAGAGGCCATCCCAGCACCTAAACCGAGCTATGTGCCAAAACTAGCAAACTGGGCTGGGATTTTCTTCCTCACAGGTAACAAAGGGGCAATATAAGGTGAAGTGCTTCGTAGGTGACTCTTCCCGGTAAACGTGGGCCCAAAGGCTACACCTACTGGACAGTTCTCTCCGTTTCCCAAACATGGGACCTAAAGAAAACACCTTGGTGGTTCGCAGGAAAGGGAACGGCTTTTCCTGACAAACTGAAATCACATGTCGACACCCCCGGCTCTGCAGCCCCGGTTCGTATCACCTGAACGGTCCCGCAAAATCTCAGGCTATGGATTTCACGGACAACGATCCCGGACGCCCTCATAGGTCCCAGGCATCTGGCAGCAGGCAAGAAGTCCTTCCTAGATGAAGTCACTTTACTGTAGGCCACCAAGAGCAGGACACCCGGGTGGCTCATCTGGTTGAGCATCTGACTGGCTCAAGTCAGGATCTCACTGTTTGTGAGTTTGAGCCCCACTCTGGGCTCCTGCTATCAGCGCAGAGCTGTCTCCCTCTCTGCCTCTGCCCCCGTCACACACTCAAGAAAGAAAGGAAAAGGAGGAAGGAAGGAAGGAAGGAAGGGAGGGAGGGAGGGAGGGCAGGGCAGGGCAGAGAGCAGCAAGGTCACCAAGCATACAAGGAAATAAGCACCATGTATGAGACCCAGATGACCCCCGAGTCAGCAGATTAGACCCAGAGGCGCAGGCAGTGAAGAGGTCAATGCAATTACAAGTGTACCTACTGTGTTAAAAAAATTGAAGACGAGATTTGAAATATCTGCATGAAGTACTAAAATACAAAACAATGACATAGCACATGTGAAAGGCTGGAAGTTTGATATAATTTGTATTAAACCTCTGTGTATATACAGTCATCAAAAATAAAAATCCATGGGAGGTGCCCAGGTGGCTCAGTCAGTTAAGCATCTTACTTCGGCCCGGGTGATGATCTCGCAGTTCATGGGTTCAAGCCCCACGTTTGGCTCTGTGCTGAGCCAGACTGTGTCTCCTTCCATACCAGCCCCTCCCAGGCTCAGGTTCTGTCTCTCTCAAAAATAAACATTAAAAGAACATTGAAAAATAAAAATCCAGGAGTGCCTGGGTGACTCAGTTGGTTGAGAGTCTGACTCTTGATTTTGGCTCAGGTTATGATCCCACAGTTGTGGGATGGAGCCTTGCATCAGGCTCCACACTGAGTGTGAAGCCTGCTTGGGATTCTCTCTCTCTCTCTCTCTCTCTCCCCCCCCCCATCTTCTGCATCTCTCCCCCACTTGCAAATACTCTCTCTAAAATGAAATTTCATTATTTTAAATTGTTTTTAATGTTTACTTTTGAGACGGAGAGAGACAGAATGTGAGTGAGCAATCGGTAGACACGGAATCTGAAGCAGCTCCAGGCTCTGAGCGGTCAGCACAGAGCCCAATGCGGGGCTTGAACCCATGAACCGTGAGATCATGGCCTGAGCCAAAGTCGGACGCTCAACCGAATGTGTCACCCAGGTGCCCCTAAATTTTGTCCTTAAAAGTTTGTTTTTGAGAGAGAGAGAGAGAGAGAGAGAGAGAGAGAGTGGGTGAGAGAGTGGGGAGGGGCAGAGAGATGGGGAGACAGAAGACCCGAACCAGGCTCTCCTCTGGCAGCACAGAGCCCGATGCAGGGCTCAAACTCACAAACCATGAAATCATGACATGAGCCGAAGTTAGCCACCCAGGTGCCCCTAAAATAAAATGTTTTAATAAAAAAAAAATTCAATGGGTCAGTTTAACACATAAAACACAGTTACAGAGAGAAGCAGTGACTTAAAAATCGGTCAGAACAAACTCTCCAGATTGCAGCCTCGGCACAGCCCTGAGCACGAGCACCCTCTTAAGCTCTGTGGCCCTGGTGCCGGCCTGCGTCCCCTGGTCCCGGCTCCACCTGAAGGAGGCACTCCGGGCAGGACAGTGAGCCTGGGGAGAAGCCTGAGATGGAAGAAGGAATGAATAACGTTCTCACACAAACCTTGACTCACGCTCGGTCTCGGTCTCTGTCTCTGTCTCAACAATAAATTTTAAAAAATTAAAACATGAAAACACCACCACAAAGTCATTCTCTTACAGCTGGGGAGGGCAGAACTTCCCTGTGCGGGACTGTCCCCACCAGAAGGGCTGTGCTCCTCCTTCAGGAAGCCCTGGGGGATCCATTTCCTGGACTTTCCAGCTCCTAAAGTTTCGCCCCTTGTGCTCGGACTCCGCCTCCATCTGTAAAGCGAGCAGCATCTGGCCTTCTCTTTAGCCAAATATCCCCTTGCCCGTCTCTAAGACGGACCTGTGCGATCACTTTAGGCCCATCTAGATAGTCCAGAATAATTTCCCCATCTCAAAATTCGTTTTTTTAAATTTTCTTTTAATGTTTATTTCTGAGAGACAGAGACAGAGCATGAGAGGAGGAGGCTCAGAAAGAGAGGGAGACACAGAATCTGAAGCAGCTCCAGGCTCTGAGCTGTCAGCCCAGAGCCCGACGTGGGGCTCGAACCCACAGACGGTGAGATTATGACCTGAGCTGAAGTCGGACGCTTAACCGACTGAGCCCCCCAGTGCCCCTCCCCATCTCAAAATCCTTAATCACATCTTCAAAAGGCTTTTTGCCACTTAAAGTCTCCTCCATAGGTTCCCAGGATCAGGACGCAGACATCTCTGGTGGCTACTATTCAGCCAGCCTACCACAGCGTATTAAGCATGTATCCTGTCAATTCTTGAGCAACCATAGAATAGAAATGGAATGTCTGACTTGCAAAGTAATGGAGAGCAAACGTAGTAAGTTAAAATATTCTAAACCAGGTGGCACCTGGGTGGCTCAGTTAAGGTCCAGTTCTTGGTTTCAGCTCAGGTCATGACTCATGGTTTATGGGATCAAGTCCCATGCTGGGCTTTTTGCTGACAGCACAGAGCCTGCTTGGGATTTTCTCTCTCCCTGTCTCTCTGCCTCTCCTCCACCACTCTCTCTCTCTCAAAATAAATTAAAAAATAAAAATAAAAAACTGGGGCACCTGGGTGGCTCAACTGGTTAAGCATCTTACTTAAGCTCTGGACATGATCTCACAGTTACTGAGTTCGAGCCTCGCATCGGGCTCTGTGCTGACAGCTCAGAGCCCGACGCGGGGCTCGAACCCACAGACTGTGAGATTATGACCTGAGCTGGAGTCGGACGCTTAACCAACTGATCCACCCAGGCGCACCCAAAATAAATAAGTAAACATTTGTTACCAAAAAAGTAAAATAATCAATTAAAAATATTCTAAAACAATCCCCTCAAAAGGGGGCAAAAATGGAAAGAGAATGAGTGTGACAAATGGAAAGCTCAAAATAAGCCGGTGTCAACAAAACCAAATATGTCAACTATTACTGACCGTAAGTGACCTCACTGACCCCAGTAAATGATTAAGATCAGACACATGGATGCAGACGAAAAGCACGGCCCCGAAGCACCTCAGGACCCCCACGCGCTGGTGATCAGACCCTGGGGTCATCTCTCCGCCTCCGACTGAACGTGACTTTTGCTGTTTTTAACAGGGTGGGGTATACGTAAAACAAAACTAACCTCTAAGCCACTTTCACGGTGGACAGTTCAGTGGCACTTAGCACATTCATGATGTGCCACCAGCACCGCTATCTAGTCACAAAGCTTCTCATCCCCCCGAAGAAAGCAACGTCACTTCCATTCCTCCCCCAGAGCCTCTGAAAATCACGGTCTACTGTCTGTACGGACCTGCCGGTTCTAGACAGTCCTGTACGTGGGGTCATCCCACACGTGCTCTTCTGGGTCTGGCTTCATTTTCACTAAATGTTTCCAAGGCTCATCCGTGGAGTACGTGGCAGAATTTCCCTTTTATGGCTGAATAATACTCCGCTGTACGAGGAGACCACACACTGTACGTAATGCTGCAAAAACATAGGGCAGAAGTCTCTGCGGATCAGTGTCTCCATTTCTTCTGGATAAATACACGCTGGTGGAACTATCGGATCATACGCTATTTCTATTTTTGGGTTCTGGAGGAACTCTATACTGTTTTCCACATTTCATCTTCTGCTATCCATTCAGCTGCCGAGAGACGTTTGGGTTTTCTCACCTCCTGGCTACTGTGAATGCTGCCGCTATGAACGTGTGTGTGCAAGGACTGGAGCTCCTGCTCTCGATTCTCTTGGCGAGGCGTCCAGGAGCGCAGCCGCTGGGGGCAGGATTGTTTGCCTTGCTGAGAACTCCTCGCCCCGCTGTTTTCCACGGGAGCTGATCTATTCTCTGTTCCATGAGCAAATGTTTTTTCTTCCTTCCTTTTTCCTCCGTCTCTTTTTTCTTTTTTGAATCGTGGCAATGCTAGTTGATGCTACGGCTTGCTTTTAACCCACAAAATTCTGAAAGGGGACTGGATGTCACTTCCATGATTAATAATGCTTCTCTGCTAGGAGACCCTCTCCCTTGCCAGCTTTGAAGAAGCCAGCTGCTGGGGCGCCTGGGTGGCTCAGTCGGTTAAGCGTCCGCCTTCAGCTCAGGTCATGATCTCACAGTTCATGGGTTCGAGCCCCACTTTGGGCTCTGTGCTGACAGCTCGGAGCCTGGAGCCTGCTCTGGATGCTGTGTGTCTCTCTCTCTGCCCCTACCCCACTCACTCTCTGTCTCTGTCTCTGAAAATTAAATAAAGACAAAAAAAATTGAAGAAGCGAGCTGCCATGCTGTGGCTGCCCCATGGAGTGGGCCTCTCGTCGACGCCCAGAAAGCAGCGACCCGCTGCCAGCGCCATGTGGGCGTGGGAAGACCGGGCTCCGGAACAGCCCCAGACAGGACCCCTTGATTGCAGCCCGAGGGCGGACTTGGCTGAGCCGTACCTTGACTCCTGGTCTCCAGAAGCCAATGAAATAACGAACGTGTCCACGATTGCCACGTGCCGGGTGGCCGTGCTCCACGAAGACAGAGGGGCGACCAAGGGAAGACGGGGGTTCCCAGGGGCTGAGACGCCGTTCCAGCTCCTGACCCTCGTGGACATGCGCGGCTTGCTTCTTACTCTCTAAACTCGTTTGTGCTCTTTCCACAGGGAGGGAGGCCGCACCCAGCCAGGAGCTGACTGGTCATGAGTCCCAGGCACGCGGGACCTTGAGAGAGCTCCAAAGGCGGTTCTGGAAGCCTCAGAAAAAGGCCTAGGAATATGAAATACTGCACAGTATAATATCACATAGTTACACACACAGTGTCCCACATGCAGTAAGCACACTGTTATATGTTACGTAATTAATATCGTGCTGGATATATTTACAGCTTATGTATAATTGGATATTTACATGCATTTATTATATGTAATATATACAGTACCGTATCATGGGTTACATAACTACATAGAATTATATATAATGCTGTACTGTATTGCTCCATAATTGTGTGTATAGTATTATCTATACAATATTGCACTGTATTATATATATCTCATTATACGCCGTATCCCACATGTAGTAACACTACAGTAATTGTACACAGTATTTTAAAAAATGCTTCATTGTATTCCATATTGTTACATCTCATATACAGTATTATATATGTAACACTGGATGTATTTATATGACATAATTACATACAGTATTATACACACACTAGCGCACTCTATTATCACTCATATGTACCGAATCATACACCCAGTAACATGACACCATATTACTTATGAGCTGCATACGGCATTATGTACACAACACTGCAGTTGTATTATGTCATCACGTACACAGCACCATACATCCAGTGCTGCACCTTATCACGCACCGTTCATTATTACATGTACAGTAACACCGTGGTGCATATCTGGAAGCCGCTCAGAGCACGGCTTACAAGTCCTCGCCACCAGAAAACAATCTGTGATGACACATGTCAAGCGGACTTCCTGCGGTGATCACCGTGCAACCTACGTGTCGTCATTCCGTTGTACGCTGAAACCATCGGAACCCCATCCACCAACTAGGCCTCCATGACAATAAAAGCAGGCGTCCGGGCCCGGGCGTGGGGCGGTCTCCCCCGCAAGCTCTCACCTCGGCTCCTCCCCTGGACATGAGGAGGGGGTGGCAGGGGTGCCCCGTGCACGGCCGCCTTGGAAGGGCAGCCCCAGCCCGCACGCTCAGCTGGGAGCCCCAGGGAGGGAAAGGGAAGGGCAGGACAAGGGGTCAGAAAGCACAGGAGCTTCGGGCGCTCAGGACACCTGGTGACCCCAGGGAGTCCCCGCAGGCTCCCTTGTGGACTCGTGTGTACTACGCTCCTGTAGGGACAGGCAGCCCTTCTGCTCGGGCTGGGTCAGGGGCCACGGCCACCCACCAGGTCGCCATCAGCTTTGCCGGCAGTGATACAGCACGCAGGGCAACGTGCCAGACGATGCCCAGGGCAGGCGGGGGAGGGGCTGAGGTGCTGGCACAGGGACCGTGCGGCAGACAGAAAACGATTTAATTGTGCCATCGGCTGCAAACATTGCTCCTCAACCCGTCCCCCCTGAGGTCCGGCCACTACCTTCGGTGCGTGCCCTCACGCCGAGGGCAGAGTCAGACAGCACCTCCCTTCACACCCCACACAGGTCACTCCGGTTAGAGGCTGGCCCCCACCTCCAGCTCTTGGGGCTCACGCTTGTGGTCCAGTGCGGATCAATCTTGCAAAACACTATGCCAGTAAAAGCAGGTCGCAGTCACTGTGCTTTCCCTTAGAGACAACGTTCACAGTTGGCACCTGGACAGACGCGGTGCGCAGGTCACTGACGGCCTCGCGCGGGGCGCTGACAGGGTTTCCTTTCGGGGGGAGGAAAACGCTCTGCCACTGCTGGGAAACTGGACAGCGTAACCTTGTGAGTACGTTACAAACCACTATAGACTTTCAAGTGGTTAAAATGTTGAATTTACGTGAAGTTTAACCAATAAAAATCTCTACCTACAAAATAACGGAAGTACATCCTTTCTGGGGCCCCTCCCCCGGGAATCGGGGTGGGAGGCACGGCGGCAACCTGTTCAAGGTACCTGAGAAAGTCTAAGAACCACTCAACGGTCCCGGTCCTTCCAGAGCAGAGCAGTCCCTCCCAAACCTCGCTCTGGCCAGCGTCCTGTTCCTGGGGTAGGGTCCCTTCCAGGGCACTGTGGTGCACATCCCCTCTCCCACTTGCTCCAATCAGAGCTGGGCACCACCTCGCCCAGGAAAGCTCTCCCAGCTCCCAGGCCCGGCCAAGTGTACCTCACTATCCTAAGGGAGGATCTCCACACGCCCACGGGACCTGCCAGTGAAGCCCAGGGTGGCCGCTCCCCAAGGCTGGGCCCTGCTGTGGATCCCATGGGCTCCCACGCGGGCAGCCCTCCCCCGTCATCAGACGGTAGTCCTGGGCCTGGCTGGAGATGTCCGTTTGGAGTATGGAAGGCAGCCCCAGACCTCCACGCAGATAGAAGGTGCCACAACTCACACTAGGCACTGGTCACTCACTCTGTCCTCCTCCAATGGACACATGTGTGTGCGTGGTGGGGGAAACCCTCCAGAACAGCAACTGGGCGAGGCTGAGGGCACCACACGGCCCTGGGGTGGACCCGATGAATACGGAGTCCCCCACGACCGTGGGGTCCGGGAGGACCTGCACCTGCCGGTCCGGCCCGCCCAAATCACCTCAGGGACCGCAACGACCTCCTGGCCTGCATCCCTGCTTCTTCACAGACAAGTGTCCCCACATTCTTGTGTTCTTAGCAAGGACTCCAGGCGGGGGGCAAACTCTGGTCCCAGCCACCTCCAGGAAGTCGCCCTCCATGGCCCCTCGACCGGGAGCTCCCCTCTGCTGAAACCCACCTGGGATGAGCCGTGGAGCTCGGGGAGTGTCTGCGTGGCCTCCACCAAGATCACCTCCTCCTCTCCACCCACCCGGAACTCAGGGCGTGGGTTAAGCATCCAACTTTGGCTCAGGTCATGATCTCGCGGTTCCTGAGTTTGAACTCCAAGTCTGGCTCTGTGCTGACAGCTCGGAGCCTGTGCCTGCTTCAGATTCTGTGTTTCCCTCTCTCTCTGCCCCTCCCTGCTCATGCTCTCAAAAATAAACATTAAAACAGAAAAAGGTTGAAATGGTACATTTTACTACGGTTCCGCCGCCAAGAGACGCAGGTGGAGGTGGGAGGTCCTTCGAAGGCGCTGGCGCCCAGCAGCACACCCTCGTGCAGGCTGGCTGGGCGCCCTCCGCCTGCCTCGGACCAATCTCTGCACTTCCCACAGCGGCCTGCAGAGCAGTCGGGCGCCCAGGGCTCCAGCCCTCACCCCCCTCTGCCCCGCCCCTCCTAGGCAATCTGCGTCTACTTCCCAAACCTGAGAGGACGCAGCCCCACCACCCAGCCAGCGTGGTGTCTACGCCCCCTGTCAAGCAGATGTTTACCCCCGGCTTTCTGGCAAGCCTGCCACCGTGGGTTCCAGCGAGGCCCCTCCTTCCTGGCTTAGCCCGGGCCCCAGAAAGGGCACTGCAGGGACCCCATTCACCGGCCCTGTGGAGACAGTGGGCCAGGGAAAACCGATGCTGCAGGAGCACCCACCAAGCCACACATCTTCTTAGAGGGGGACAGACTGCGATAGAGTCTACAGCACGACCATCAAGTCACTTTATGGTGCTGGTGGCCCGAGATCCAGACCCGGTGACCATGTGCCCACTTACTGAGAGAGTGGGGATGACGGTTTTCACAACGTGGTGATCAGAAGGTCCCTCCTAGAATAAGCCAACCCTAGGGGCTGATGGGCCAATTCTGGTCTCTGAGTACGTGTGACAGAACACCTGAGAGCGTGAGTAACATGCTAGCCTCTCCCGAGTGTGAGCCAAACAACAAGCTGACCCCAAATCAGTAACCCCCGCCTCTGAGGCCCCCGTGGCTGCCACGCGGATGTCCGAAGGCCTTTCTTGGCCTGTAAGGAGCTCCGGCAGGGGACCTGCAGCACGGCCCCTGAAGCCGGGCTGCGCCAACAGCACCCTGGACCGGCAGTGCTTCCTAAGGAAGCGGATCCAGAAGGGGCACCCGAGCAGGCCGCTCCGCACGCCTCGCTCCGGGGCCAGGGCGGCGGGCGTGTCCGACGCCGACACCCTGAGGGTGAGCACAGCTCACTGAGGACACGCAGTGTGTCATCACCTGTGGAAGGCCATGTGAAGTCTCTAGAGCACACGCGGGACAGCAGAGACCCCACCGCAGCAGTAAGCAGGCCGTCTGTCAGATTTATTTATTCCTACTCCACATAACCCCAGAACACAGGAGCAACTCTGTACATCTCTAGAAACCCACAGCTAGCTCCGAAACAATAGAAATCGTAAACTACAAAAGATGAGTTGTATTCAGCAAATATAAAGGGTAACTTCCGGCTGTGTCGAACGTCGAACAGACTATTTACAGGCCCAGAGGTGCGCTCAGATCTCGCCAGCCTCCTTCTCCTCCGACCTCCGAGAAGCCGCCTTCCCGTTGGCGCTCTCCAGCCTCCAGTCAGCGGCCCCTCGGTCGCCACGCCCGTGCTCCCAGGGCTCCTCCCTCGGCGCCCGCTCTCTGGAGAACCTGGGAGAAGAACACCAGAGGCTTAGAGGAGGCCGGCACCCCCTCGGGCTGGCTCCCGGAGCGCGGAGAGCTCGGATTCTCCACACCAGGTCAGGGACGGCCAAGGCCTAGCACACCCGGGGAGGCCGCAGAAGGCCAGAGGGCGGCCATTTAGGGACGGAGCCCCTACAAGGGAGTGTTAGGTAGCCACGGAAAGTTAACACTTGCCAAGGTTTCCCCTAACAGGATGAGCTTCTGCTAGAACGTCAGCGGAGCCAAGCACAGAAGCGCACAAGCAATGTGATCATGACGTGAGCGTGACGGACAAACGGCTACCATCAGGCACGCACAGCGCTTCTCGCGGGGCGCGAGCACGAGTGTTTTAAATCTGTTTCTCCTTGGGGCGCCCGGGTGGCTCAGTCAGTCAGGCGTCTGACTTCGCTCAGGTCGTGATCTTGTGGTTCCGGAGTTCAAGCCCTGCATCCGGCTCTGCACTCACAGGGCACGGCCTGCTTGGGACTCTCTCTCTCCCTTTTGCCCCTTGCATGTGTACTCATGCATACTCGCTCTTTCTAGAAAAAATCAACTTAAAACAGAGGCAAGTGGTGCCTGGTCAGGACACAAATCTCAGGGCTCTGTGTATCTGTGTATGGAGGTGACACTGAGTGTGCACTGGGTCACAAGAGGGAGCCATATGCATGTAACCACCTCCACAGCCTCGGAACTGTCCCGGGAATCTACCTGTCACTCTCCACTCAGAGCTCCCTGGGCCCCGGGCCCCAGGCCCCATCCACAATTCCGCAAGGCTCCCCCGCTCAGTCCCACAGATGCCCAGCTTGGCTCCTGAGCAAAGGCCTGACCCATCCCTACCGGGTATGGCCAACGGGCCCCGATGGCAGACCCCCAGCAGACCCTGGGAACACAAAGAGAAGGGGCTCACTCCGGGTTGCAGCTACTGAAGGAGTCAGAGTAGTTACTTGTATTTCGCACTCCGGTCCCTGGATGCCCGGCGGTGGCCCCGGCTGTGGCTCCGGGAACGGCTGCGGTGGCGCCGGTGTCTGTCTCGGGACCGGGACCTGGACGATTTTCGTCGCTCCCTGGAGGCGGATCTTGACCTCCTTCGACGCCGGTCCCGGGAGCGCGACCTGCAGCAGACCGCCAGACAGCCCTGAAGGCCCGCGACGGCCGCGCCCCCACAGCCCTTCTCGCTCAGCGCGTTCTACCCGAGGCTCCTCTGGCACCTCACCCTCCCGCCTACAAAAATGCACCTGGGCCTCACAGAAGTCCCCTCGATTAATCTGGTCAAAGAGAATTATGGCCCAATCCTCCCACTGATGCTTCCTGAAAACATCGTGCCAGGAAGCACTCGCTTCAGGAAGCACTCGCTGCCCCCAGGACTTGGCAGGACTGTCTGACCTCCCGCACCGACGGGAGTTCCTCTGCTGCACTAGGCCCTGACAAAGAGAGACAGGGTTCAAGTGTGTCCCCCAACCAGGAGTGCCCACCAGGTAACGACAGTTGACCGGTAACACATTAATGGGTCTGGAAACCTACCTCCTGCGATCTCTGGTTCTCGATCCAGACCTAAAATGGAGAAAAGAAAGATGAACGATTTCCCCCAAAGTGCCCCGGCCTCACACAGGAGGAGAGGGGCCCCTGGTCTACCAGGTGAGGGGGCGTCAGCTTCTCGCAGAGTCCTGTTATCTCCTAGTTCTCAGGCCTGGAGCTCCAAGTGTCAGCGCTCACAGCACGAGGCCGGCCCTACCCCGAGGGTCACGTGCTGCCCTGAGCGCAACAACGGCCGGCCACCCGCACAGCCGTGCAGACCGCCACGGAACAGACGCAGGGCTGGGCAGGAGCTAACGTCACCAAAGGACACCAAAGTCACAGCAAAGCCTCAAGTTCCAGATGTCGGTTCACTGCCAGGCAAGGGTCACACGATCCCCTTGGGAGATACTAGAGACCCAGCCCTCCAAGAAATGCACCGTTACAACGGGGTCTCGTTTTACAGCCACTTCTCCAGCAAAAATCAACAAGATCGCCACCAAAACGTGCTCCGGAGAAAGTGGCATATGCGCACACAGGTGTCCGGAGGACGATCCGATCAAGCTTCTCGGCAAGCACTTTTCCCAACACCTACTAATGTTCATCTCTTCGTCCTCTTCGTCCTAGAAATTCTACAGATTTACAAAGCACTTAAACATATATATAAACACAATCACTAGAGTACTCATTCAAAAACCGTTTTATAAAAACTTCATTATCAAAAATCAAAATTCAAAAGGACCGCCTGCGGCTCCACAGGAAAAAAACTCCACTAAAAACGGGAAGAGGATCTGAAGACATTTTTTCAGAGGACATACAGGTGGCCGACAGGTCCACGAAAAGGTGTCCAACATCACTCGGCACCAGGGAAATTCAAATCAAACCCACAGCCACGTGCTGCCTCGCGCCGGTTAGAAAGAAAAGCAACACTCACCCACGAGAGAAGCAGCAAGGACTGAATAAAACAAGACAGACAGACAAACGAGAAACCAGTGGTGGTGAGGACACGGACGGAAGGGAGCCCTCACGTCCTGCTCGTGGGAACGCAAACTGGTGCGGCCGGGCGGAGGACGGCACGGGGGCTCCTCACAAAGCGGCCGAGAGAGCTGCTCTGTGCTCCCACCATCCCACATCTGAGTTACTCCTCCAAAGAGAACGAGGGGTGCGTGGGTGGCTCAGTCAATGCTTGATTTCAGTTCAGGTCAGGATTCCAGGGCTGTGGGAGGGAGCCCTGTGTCGGGCTCTGCACTGGGCTTCAGAGTCTCGCTCGCTCGCTCTCTGTCTCTCTCCCTCTGCCCCTCTCCCCTGCTCACTCTCTTTCTCAAAACCAACAACAAAGAAAATGAAATTCACTATCTTGAAAGACCTCTGAGCCTCTGCGTTCACCACATCGTTATTTACAAGGCCCAAGACATCGAGACAACTTAAGTGTCGACCAACAGACGAGCGGATGCAGTACACACACAAGGAAACACTACTCGGCCACAGGAGGCGGGAACGCGGCACGGGGGACAACGCGGGCGGGCCGCGAAGGCACGGCGCTGGGAACAGAGGCCAGACGAGAGAGACAAATACCGTATGACCTCGGTAGTCTGCGGAACCCAAAACAACGCCCCAACTCACAGATCAGAGATCAGACTGGTGGCCACCAGGGGCACGGGGCGGGGGTGCACAGAAATCACGAAGGTGGGGGCGGAAAGAGGCCAGGTCGCTGACTACGCCCCTCCCCGCGAGGGCGCCGCGCATGTGCCAGGGGCACGCGTGCTGCCGGAAGGTCTCGGAGATGAGGCAGGCTCCCCACGTACCCGTGCGGGCAGGCACGCCCCACCACGGGAGTTTCATACGTTTTTATACTCTCTGAGTCTCTTTAGAGTCACGATCTGTTAGATGATTAAAGTAATGAAGGAAACACAAAAAATGCTATAAACATTATCTGTCCTTTCTGAATTACATACTAAGAAATCCCTCCAGGAAATCCCAGCATCTGGGCCTTTCAAGGACAGTGACCCGTGACCCATGAGAGCGTGGTCCTGCCTCTGGTCTCTTCCCTGAACTCTGACCAGAAGTCTCCTACGCATCTCAAAGTGAGTATGGTCACCGTCAAGCTCTACTCCCCACCACAGCCCCTCACCCCAACACACTGCTCCCAGTCTTCTCGAGGCCGGAAGCCACCGGGGCCACCTTCACGCCCCTCCGCTTGCCCCACCCCCTCGCAGCAGCACACCTTGCCAGCTGTCCCCGCACACCCAGACCCCTCCCCGGGGCACCGGTCAGCCGGCAGCTCCGTCGCCCAGCTCTCCTGGGTTGCTCCCCGCAGTCCTCGTGGCTCCCGCCCCTGGTCCGCTGTCCCCACAACCCGCCGTCAACGCCGCACTCTACTCGGCCCTAAGGCCCTCTGGTGGAGTCTCCAAGGGCACGCACGGCCGTGTGACAACACGCTCAGCTCCACAAAGCCGCTGCTCCTCCCGCCTGGCCGGCCCTGACCTCGTGGGGACCCGGCAGGCACCTCTCCCGCTGCCGCTGCTCAGCCCTCCCCGCGCCTGCCCGGGCACAAACCAGGCTGTCACAGCTGCTCCCGCCACTCGGGGCAGCCACGTCCACACCGCAAGCCTCCTAGCAGGCCAGCCCACGCCCTGCTCCCCCCGAGCGCGTTGCGGGCTTGCTTGTTTTTCTCCGAAGGGCCGCGCTCGACCGCTGGGAGCCGGCCTGGGAAGGGGCAGGGCCCGGCACGCACACGCACCTCCTGCTCAGCCGCTCCTCCCGCTCCCGCTCCTCCCTCCTCCGCAGGCGGTCCTGATTCCTCTTCTCCTGCTTCTCGGCCACAGTTTTCTAAGTGAGCAAGAAATCGGAAAATGAGAGAGCAGCAGGTCACACCAACTGGAGTGTGAATGCTGTTTAACAAGGCACTTTCACATGGCCTCAGTACTGGTAACTGAGGAATCTTAAAAGAAACAGGAACACAATCATCGTTAAAACTTAATGGGTGGGGGGGGCGCCTGGGCGGCTCAGCTGGTTAAGCAGCGGACTCTGGCTCGGGTCATGATCTCACTGCCTGTGGGTCTGAGCCCCACCTCGGGCTCTGTGCTGTCAGCCTGCTTCAGATCCTGTCTCCCTCTCTCCCCTCGTGTTCCACCAAAAATATATAAATTAAAAAAATTAAAAAAAACAACAACATGCTGCAAAGGCAGTAAAATTATTAAAAAACCCACTAGCTTAATGGGAAATACGTGAAAATAACACTTTTATCGTCACAGCTTACAGATTCAGTGACACGCTGCGTAGCCTAAGAGATGCTACCATTCTAATTTGTAGAACTTTATCTGTGGCTTCACACCAATCCAGAAAGTCAGTATTTCACCCAAAGGAGGCTCCACAAACTTTATGGTAAAAAAAAGAACGTGTCTCTAACCAGACACGTCCTGCTGCCTGTCCCCGGGGTGCTGTCTGCTACACTGGCTCTAGATCCGCCTCCCGCGGACGTTAGGCCCGGGGGCGCAGACCATGAGCCTCCACAACTGGCTTTCAACGCCAGGCTCAATACTTGGCCCGCTAGGCTTGACCGTGACCGCGGAGAGAAGACTCTGCACAGACAGGAGGCGGATCGGAGGAACTTCACTACTGGAACACGGTCGACACAGCTCAGCCCGAAGCCCAGGTCCAGTCTGCACACGCCCGCCCCCACTACCCAGCTGGAGCCTCTCGGTGCCCCCTCCTCTCTGCTGAGCTGAATGAAGCCCCGAAAGGGAGCAGAGGAGGCAGGAAGACAAAGGGCCACCAGTGTTTTCGCGCTCACGACGGCACGAAGGGCATCTCACACTTTGGTGCAGACCAGAGCCGGACGCTGGAGGAGAGGCGTAGCAGGGAGGGAGGGGGGCCAGCTGTCCTCCTCAAAGTACTCCCGAGGCACGCGAGCCTTGTCTGGTGCCTCCAGCCCTGCAGCCCTGGCTTCACTTGTCCTGCACCTGAGCGGGCACACAGGATGGGCAGGTTACGGCTAAAGTTAAGGACGGGAGTATTATGGGGCGCCTGGGTGGCTCAGTCGGTTGAGCAACTGACCGGCTCAGGTCATGATCTCACGGTTTGTGGGTTTGGGCCCCGTATCAGGCTGTGCTGACAGCTTGCTCCGGATTCTCTGTCTCCTTCTCTCTCTGCCCCTACTCCATTCATGCTCTGTCTCTATCTCTCTCAGCAATAAATAAATATGTAAAAAAAAAAAAAAAAACCCCAGAAAGGGAGTATTAGCCCCTCAACCTCCATGCACAATCTTCCACAATCTGGCATTAACTCCGTTCCAAACCTCCCTTCTTCCTCGACACTGTCCTCCCCCGCTAACAAAGAAGGCCTTGCGCCGCTCTTCACCCTCGGTGTGTGGCCTGGTGAGGTGACCACCTCTGGGACCACGGACCACGGCAGGGAAGCATCTCGGACCAGGGCCCAGAACCCTCACCCTCCCTACTGTTACGAGCTGCGCTTCCAAATAGGTTTTCTCTTGTCCGTTTAACAGTGATTATTAAAATACATTTGTATTGTTTTGGTCAACTACATGCCACTTGTAACTCCAATTGATAAAACATGCTTTGTAGATCAAGTTAATACTTAAGTTCTTATGGTTTTTTCTGGGGGGGAGGGGAATTTCAATATATTCTCATCTCTGTTGGAGAAATGTGTGTTAAGAAAAAAATAAAAGGCTTTCAGATATTAAAAAAATACCAGGACAGGGGAGCCTGTTCTAGTCCACTGGTCCGTGTGTCTGTTTTTGTGCCACAGACACATAATTTAAAGGAGAAATGGAAAAGGGCTATTTCTAAGCACTAAGCAGCACGCTTTTAGCAGGCCGGCAGTGGACATCTACGGCGGGCGCCGGGGGCTCAGTCAGCTGGGCACCCTACTTCAGCTCAGGTCGTGATCTTACAAGTCACAGGTTTGTGCTCCCTGCTGACAGCTCAGAGCCTGGAACTTGCTTCAGATTCTGTCTCTGCTCCTCCTCCACTCACACTTCATTTTTCAAAAATAAACAAACATTAAAAATGTTTTATATTCTATTGGTTACACAGAACATATTTTTACATCGTTCATATCCATAAACTTGTAAGGAAAAAATTCGAACTTAAAAATGTGGGACGAGGGACGCCTGGGTGTCTCAGCTGGTTAAGCGACCAGCTTCGGCTCAGGTCATGATCTCATGGTTCGTGGGTTCGAGCCCCTCGTTGGGCTCTGGGCTGACAGCTCAGAGCCTGGAGCCCGCTTCAGATTCTCTGTTTCCCTCCCTCTCTACCTCTCCGCTGCTCATCCTCTGTCTCAATAATAAATAAATATAGAAAAATTTTAAAAAGATGTGTGATGAAGTGTGTCACTTAGATTTTTATCGGGAGCTGAGAGCTAAACGTGGCTGGCACCCCAGCTCCACCCCTAGTGTGGCGTTCACCCCTCATCTGCTGGCGCCCCTTCCTCAGAGGCAGGGCTCTGCCCCCTGCTCCCTCCACCCTGATGACCACAGGGTCCCCGTCAGCGCCACGCGTCTTTCCTTCTACTGAATCGCACGGTTCTGGAGGGAAGACCTGCACGGTTCTCGGCACCCCGTCCCCACGGTCCCCGGAGGAGCAGGGAGGACCCACCAGGCTGATAAACAGCTCAAAGGATCAAAAACATCCTCACGCTTCCTTCTGAATGTTCTGTACCCGTGGCATGTTCCAGAGCCTAACCAGGAGAATGAGGAGGCAGAGTGGTGGAGGAACACTATCCATAAACGCCCTGGCACATTCTCATCCTTCAGAGAAGGCCCGGAGGCCAGGGCCAGGAAGCGTGCTCTTCTGTGCAGCCTCTCTGCTCTCCACACATCCACCCCCGCCCAAGGAGAAAAACGAGACTACTGGTTCTTCCATCTCCAACCGGAAGTTACTGCAGAAGTGGGCAAGAGCGTCTGTACCTGGGGAGAAGACTCTGTGTGTGTTTTCTGTAAACAAGTTTGTGCAGACTAAATAAATACCCCCGGTCCTTCTGGATTCTAAGACCTTACGTCTCTTAGGTGAACAAACTAATGACATCGGAATATTTCACTATAAAACTCAAAGCACGTTCTTGAATCAAAACACCAGGTTTTCTACAGAAGTCAAGAAACATGAGGTCACAAAACTTTTCGGGTTTCTCCAGACACACGACACGTTAACGTACCCTCAACTGATCAAGCTTCTCTCGGATCTGAATGAATCCCAAGTGTAACTTGCCCCCGAAGTGGTCTGCAAGGCGACGGTCGTTGTCATGGAGACCAAGGTAGGCTGAACAGACCTCACAGACGCGCAGCTTCTGCTGTTGAAAACTGGATGCGGGCATGGAATTTCTGTATTCTTCCTGGACAACGGAGGCAGATCAAGGACCGTGAGGTACCAGCACCACAACCAAACATTCAAGCCCAAAATGGATATATTTGAAGGGACTACAGGGGATGACTTTTAAATAAATAAAAACGACATCACTTAACGAGCCTCAGATATGTGTGACCAAGTCAATTTTCATCATTTATTTACAAAATTAACTACCAGTCATGATTTCCAAACAGTAAGAACACTCCAGCCTCTCGGACAAGCAGGACGCTCGTGTGAGGTCAGCAGGGAAGGCAGGTCTTGGCTACGCACAGAGGGCCTCTAGGAGGTCCCGCGAAGCAAGAAGGGAGAATCTTCAAAAAGGGCCTTCAAAAAAACCCCAAAAAACCATAAAAACCAAACCAAATAAACCAGCAAAACATACGAGAGCCACTCATGGAGACTGCGTCCCAAGTCCAGAAAAGTGTATGCCAATGCAGCCCCAAAAAGCTAAAATTTGGAAGGATAAATACATTAGACCTTCTCTTCAAAGAAAGCGCAGGACAGAAACAGAGCAAAACACACGGCCCAGTGCGGCCACTCCAGTCCAAGTCCTCTCCTAAGGAGCAACTCCCTCAGCCTCCAGGGGGGACGCATGAAACACAGAAGGGGAAAAAAGGGGAAAAAAAAGAAAAAAGGACATGGCTCCTGCTGCTTGTGCCAAAGCTAAGACACTCCTTCCAAACCTGGGTTTATGAAATGCATTCCAACAGTCACCGACCCTTCTTTAAAGGGCTCTCCCAGGGGCGCCTGGGTGGCTCAGTCAGTTAAGCGTCCGACTTTGGCTCAGGTCATGATCTCACAGTTCACGGGTTCGAGCCGTGCATCGAGCTCTGTGCTGACAGCTAGCTCAGAGCCTGGAGCCTCTCTTCAGATCCTGTGACTCCTTCTCTCTCTGCCCCTCCCCTGCTCACGCTGTCTCTCTCTCTCTCAAAAAAAAAAAAAAAAGTTAAAAAAAAATAAAGGGACCTTCAATTAATTCAGACATTCAAAATTCCCTAACAAATGGAGATGAACATAAGTCACCAAGTCATTCATTCAACTGGCAAAGACCTGGAAAAACGGGCACTCTCAAAGGCTGAGAGCATATGGATATCTGTAGTGTACTGTCCCTTTCTATAGTTTCAAAATTTTGTGTCTTTATTTTTATTTTTTTATTTTGAGAGAGAGAAAGACAGAGTGTGAGCAGGGGAGGGGCAGAGAGAGAGACACATACAGAATCTGAAGCAGACTCCAGGCTCTGAGCTGTCAGCACAGAGCCCGACGTGGGGCTCAAACCCATGGACTATGAGATCATGACCTGAGCTGAAGTCAGCCGCTTAACCAACTGAACCACCCAGACGCCCCTCTATAGTTTCAAATTTTTGAATACCACCTTCCCATATCTTTCAAAATAAACTCTATGGCAGGGTGCCTAGGTGGCTAAGTCAACTGAGCAGCCATCTTCGGCTCAGGTCATGATCTCCCAGTTCGTGGGTTCAGGTCCCACGTCAGGCTCTGTGCTGACAACTAGCTCAGAGCCTGGAACCTGTCATCAAATTCTGTGTCTCCCTCTCTCTCTGACCCTCCCCTGCTCACACTGTCTCTCAAAACTAAATTTTAAAAACATTAAAAAAAAAAAAAACCCAACACCCCTCTATTCCTTGTTTTAAAAAGCCAGTCTCAAAAGGTTAGGTACTGTAAGACTCTTATCTATGTGAGATTCTTGAGATAACCAGAAGACAGAGACAGAGGACAGACTGGAGGGTGCCAGGGGTCAGAGAAGCGGGTGCGGCGACAGAAGGACTGTGGGAGGGACCTCAGTGGTGATGGACGTTTGACAACCAATATCCTTTGTGATACTGTGTGCAGTTCTTCAACATGTACCACTGGGGGAAACCGGAGAGAGGGTACGTGGGATCTCTCTGTATGATTTCTCGAGACTACTGAACACACTCACCCTTGTCTGCTACTAAAAGCAGAAAGGACCCCACAGGTGCCGTACCAGCACTGCCTCGACATGCCCAACACCGCCTGCCTTGCCCAGTGGTTTTAAGGAAGTGGTGCTGCCTCGTAGGGGCACCCTCAGTGACAGTGCTCACCTCTACCCGGCCCCACCACTCAGTCTGCGGGTCTCTGCTAAGGAGACTCCCAGGACCACATCACACTACCTGAAGACCCTTGGCAACACAAAGTCACTCTCAAACTCAGACCCCATTTCTTCTTTCTTTTTTAAAGAATTCTTTTATTTCTTCTAATTTTTATTTTCTGAGAGACAGATGGACAATATCAAGCAAGCTCGATGCCCAATATATGCCTGGCATGGGGCTCGATCTCACAACCCTGGGATTACCACGTGAGTCAAAATTGAGAGTCGAACACTCATCTGACTGAGCCACCCAGGCACCCCCAAACCCCATTACCTCTAAGCGCCTCAATTCCTCAGAATGAAACGGATCCATCTGTCCCTGCTCTTCTGTCCACACCCCCTCCTGACTCCAGCACGGTCTCCACGGCAAGGGGCTGCTGGGAGTTGCTCACCCCAGCAAGTGTCTGGCCCGCAGCGCACGTGCCACAGGCGCACGCCCGCCCTCGCCTCCCTCCGATCCTACAGCGCCCACCACTCTCAAAGCCCGCCCGAGCTGTCGCCTGGGGGAAGGACTCGAGAACCTGGGCACGGGCACTGCACACAACGCTCTAAGAACACAGCGGCCCGTGATACAGACGCTGAGTCCGTGACTCGTGTTCTCCGCCAGGGCGCCCTGGGATGCCGCCCCAGCCACCGCCGCTTGGACGCCACCCTCAATCTGCACAGGTTCTCCCTACAGGACACGCACTGCCGCCAAGGACACCCGGCTTCGTTCTTCATGACAATCTCTACAAGCCTGCCACGTTCGTGCCGGCGGAGGGGCCACCACAGCCCCCGCCCCCCCGGAGCCCGAGGACGAGAGAGGTGGCAGCGCGTGGGGCGCCTGCGGCTCAGCGTCCTACTCCCGGTCCCGGCTCAGGTCCCGGCTCAGATCACGAGCTCACGCCTGCAGGATCAAGGCCACGCGAGGCTGCGCACTTATGGCACAGCGCGCAGCCGGGACTTGCTGTCCCTCCCCGCTTGTGCTCGAGCCCTTCCTCTCTCCCTCAAAATAAATAAATGAACATAAAAAAAAAGACA
This sequence comes from Helogale parvula, assembly GCA_004023845.1. Classification (NCBI taxonomy): domain Eukaryota; kingdom Metazoa; phylum Chordata; class Mammalia; order Carnivora; family Herpestidae; genus Helogale; species Helogale parvula. The sequence goes on from PJEM01009101.1 coordinate 26,032, forward strand.
CCATTCCGGGGACTCGTCACTCTCAGGACTGCACTCTGTGTACGCGTGTCACGCGTGGAGCTGGCAAGGGACTGGTCTGGTGTCACACAAGGGTCACGGCAAAGGCACAAACCCAAGTGTGTGCAGACTCTAAACCCTGCAATCCGATCCATATACCATCCTGTTCCCAACTTCCTCCCAATATTCAAAAAATTGGTTTAATTTTAGCCCAAATGGTGAACCTTCTGGGGTTACTAAGTTTCCTCTTTCTTAAAGACATTTTCCCACCAACCTCAGCTTCTTTTTTCTTTGCACGGACTTTTTCCACTTCCATAAGAATTTTCTGGGACTCGTCAACATTCCCTTCAGCTCCCAGCTGCTCAGCTTTAGCAAGAAGCTTTCCTATTTCTTCATTCAACTCGTGTACTTTTTCTGCCTAAAGAAAGACAGGAACAATCAGGTTAGCAGACATCGAAACCCAAAAGGCTGGAACAGAGGAGGTGAGTGGTTCTCTTGATGCTCTTCTGTTCTGTTCCACCAAAATCAGGGAGAAGAGCCAAGGTCCTCACCGGAACACATGCAAACTATGACAGTTTTGACATGCTCTCCAGCACTGCTGTGGTCCTGACTTTAAATCTGACCTTAAACTAAACTAAATCCCTGTACGAGCCGAAGCATGCCTGTCACTTCCAAGGTGGTGGCCAGGGTCATCACGGTGCTCATTTTCTGGGATGTTTCTTCTCACATCTACCTACCACAACTCAATCTTCTGAGTAAAGGCCATAAAACATCCAGCTTTAAAGGTATAAATCTGTACTGTAAGCAAAACGCCTAATCATTTGGGATTTAATTTGACAAATAAAGTAGCACCTTCGGTCCAGCCAGCAACTGCAGGCATCCTAAGTGATGCCTTCACAGAGCTGCAAGTAAAGGACACGCGGAGACCGAGTGGTGCCGGAGGAGGGGAACAGAAGCGGGATGAGCGGACAGGCCAGGTACACAAAGGTCTACCTTCTTTATCCACAGTCTGACCACTTCCCAACTAACTTTCCCATTTCCTGTTTTATGGGGTGATGTTAAAAAACAAACGTGAGTGGACAGAGATAGTAAACAGCTCCTGGGGCTGCCAGCTTGCTGCCAGCCTTCTCTCCTTACAGAGAAGGACCGAGGCGGCGAGCACTGTCCGGCCCGGAGACACACGATCAATGCTAATGGCGAGCTGTTGGCCTCGGCAGGCTGGTTTTTACAAGACACTGATTTGTGCCAACACCTCGTGGACAAAGTCTCCCAGACATACCTTCGCAGAAACTTCCGCACTGATCTCCTCCTGTGTCTCTGCCAGCCGCTTCTTGGCAAGCTCAGTTCTCCGATCACACTCGGCAATAAAGGACTCCAAGTGATCCATCGCCTAGCTCAGGAGAAGTAGAAGCCATGGTCAGTTACATGTAGGGCCTCGGAACCCATTTGTTCAACAGGACATGGACTCCTGGGCTGGTTTCTTAAAAGCCTGTAAGTTCAGTGGGAAGATCTTAAACTACACTAGAGCCAGCACGTCCATAATCACATTAAACCAAGGGGCTTTGTTAAACCAAGTGATTATTCAGAAGCATGGTCTTCTCATCTGATCTGTTTATTTCTAGAATTTGTAAAAGGACCCCCATCCCTCAATATCACTTCCAGGAATTCCTTAAGAAATTAAAACACTTGGCCATAATTACTAGTGCTCTCTGAGGGGCAGGAAGGCTGGACTGAGACTATCATCAGAGGCCCTCTGCTGGTGAGCTGTGGGGGTGCAGATGATGTACTCACTGGTCTGTGTGAGCCACGTAAATATTATCCCTCATGTTCTGAGGGTAGAGCTCCCCCTTCCACCTCAAAACAAAACAATAGAACAAATATTACTGAGAGCTGCGAGCACAGTTGGTTATTGCCTATGGTCTAAAGTAGCAGGAAAACTTTTACTGCTTACCCAAAGAGAAAAAGAAAAAGAAACTCTAGATATCTAACTGCTCACTCTGAAGAGTTGGTGGGAAACACTAAAACAGATTAATAAGCCGATTTGTAGGTTTCAGGCAGTTAACCTGCCATGACCGGTCAAAGGTCCCAGCCTAAACACACCAACAGGGACGTCGGGCTATCACCAGGCATTAGCAGCAGCTCCTAAACCACACCCACAAGTCCATTTACAAATGTCGGCACTGTGTTAAGTAGGACAGCGACAGTCTAGAATGGGATGACACGACCAGACCATATGAACTATCATGAAAAAATACAGGAGAACAAACTTTGGGCAGAGATCCTAGAAAGCAGAAGAAAGGCCAACAGACCAAGTGGTGATAATCCATGTCCCTCTGCCCAAAGACGGCCAGGGGAGAGCAGGCCGGCACAAGGATGAGTGCAACACTGGAGTGGAGAAGAGCGACCTGGGGCTGGGGGCGGGGGGGGGGGGGGGGGGGCGGTCGGTGACTCCTCCAGAAATCTTAAATACTCTTTCCCAACAAATGCTTACTTGGAAGTAGAAGGAGACAGAGAAGAGGTTCTGTGATGGGTGCCAAGGCCCCACCCAGGGTGCTGGAGAAGGCTAAAGCAAAATCATCCACTGAGGCCCATTCCCAATTTCACTCCATGATTCTGGAATTCAGGACCTCTTTCCTCTCTCGGCCATCTAAATATTCCCTGATACTCTGCTACATTTGATCTAACAATCAGGAAAGCAAATGATTGGTATTTGTTTGTCTCCATGCACTATACTTCCTGGAAAGACGTAGAGCTGACGGACTCTGCTGACAGGGACCCAAGTGCCAGCAAGCTGGTACAAGTCACGTGCCACCTATGCTCACATGGGATAATGGGTCCCAGGAGACCACCCTGAAATGCCCCAGGTTCACCCACACGGAGGTGTCGTGTCTGTGGTGTCGCACCTCTCTGTTACACACCCAAACAGAGCAATCTCCACCTGAGACATCGGGCTAAAACAGGAAACAGACCTCTGACAACCCTACGAGCACCTTGACCGATCAAAGCAGCTTCAGCAGAACCCGAATTAGTACAGACTCAGACGTCTGATAAGCTAAAAACTAAACGGTGAACCTCACAACCCAAAATAGGCAGACCACAGAGACATCCTTTAACTGCCACATTCTTTAAAAGATGGTGCTTTGTTCTACTGCTTCTTCTCTTCAAAGTGCTTGTCAATTTCAGATTCCTAAAATATATCAAAGATCAAAGAGATGGTTTAAATGAATTTTCTCAAAAGAAAAAAAATTTCAAGTCTAAAAATTAAGTCCTAATCACGACCTGCCACTGACGGGAAAGTCACCCACCCTCTGCAGCTCAGGAGCGGCACAATGAGCACAGCGCCCGCGAGCAGCTGGCCCGTGAGTCTCACCGCTGCGGGCGGCTGTCTCTCCACGCTCAGGACTGGCTGGTGCCGCTCCCCGCCCAGCGGGAAGGGACACTGGCCAGACACCGGGGCGCCAGGGACGAGCACGCGCCCCTGCACTGTGCAGCACGTCCACACATGCCTTAGAAGTGGTGCACAGACGCTCTGAAGGTCTCCATTTCCCAGATGAAAACACTGAGGCACAGTTTCCAAACTACTCTGTGATGGCATCAGGGTGCAAGAACCCCTGTGGCTTGGCTCCCAGGTCCCTGCACCCAATCTGCAAACTCTGAAGTGGTCACCACCAGCCCAGTTCACAGATGAATAGAAAAAGTTAAAATAACTTGCCCAAGGTCACAAAGGGATTCTAATCCAGAATATCTGACTGCAAATATAACTATTATACTGTTTTTTTTTTAATTTTTTTAAATGTTTTTTATTTTTGAGAGACAGAGAGAGATAGCACGAGCTGGGGAGGGTCAGAGAGAGAAGGAGACAGAGAATCCGAAGCAGCTCCAGGCTCTGAGCTAGCTGTCAGCACAGAGCCCGACGTGGGGCTCGAACCCACGAACTGTGAGATCATGACCTGAGTGGAAGCCAGACGCTTAACCAACTGAGCCACCCAGGTGCCCCTAACTATTATACTGTTATGTGGAGCTAGAAAAAAGTAGGTGTAATCAGAACTGGTCTCATTTGTTATGTTAAAGACAGCTTGGAAGTTTAGTTGATATGGTGTGTAGTTTTGGAAACTTGTGAAATAAAACATCAAAAAGCAAGACGAGGGCACCTGGTGGCTCGGTTGGTTAAGCGCCCAACTCCTGAGGCTGGCTCCGGTCGTGGTCTCGAAGTCATGAGACGGAGCCCCACGTCGGGCTCTGCACCAACAGTGTGGAGCCTTCCGCGGATCCTCTCCCTCCCCCCCTTGAATGCATGCACTACCACTCTCACTCTGGAGGTAAATAAACTTCTAAAAAATCTTTTTAGAAATACAGGACAATTTGGGGAAAAAGTTAACTATCTCTACTGAATTAAAAAAAATATTTTTGTTTATTTCAGTATGTGTACACTAAAGACATGCATTGCTCTGTAACTTTTTCACAGGTGAAATTAATGTGTTAATATTGCTATTTGCCAGTGTGCAAGTTGAGAAACTTGAAATGTTATTTATAGAGATAACCGAGAAGCAAATATACTATATGCCCTTCCCTAGGAAATTTCTGGGTAAGACACTTCCAAGAAGTCAAGGTCTGGCCCTGGCATGTCAGGCTAGGAGCCTATGGTGAGGACAGGGAAGCCCCTTTCCCCAGATAACCCCCCAGAGGTTCCACTCAAGCTCAAGCTGAGGGTCTAGGCAGAAAATACCTACACAAAGAAACACTACTATGACAACCACCTAAGGACCACAAATACACCTATTTAGGCCTCTGACTGGCAAAGTGCCCCAAGTCCGGTCACTCCCTGTTAGCAAAGATGTGAAAACGGGAGCTCCTCTGCACTGCTGGTGGGAGCAGGCGTCCCTCTGGAGCACACGGTGGCACCATGAGAATGGAAGATACCCTCCTGACCCACACTTCTGCACGTAGGCGTCTCTCCCGGATACATGGACACAACGCCGACGTGTGATCAGCACCATGACCACCAACAGGGGACTGCTCGTTAATGGACATAGCCACCCTTCGGAAGACTACGTAGCCACGAAAAGGAATAAGGACCTCTATACAAAGATACAGTCAAAAGTTTAAAAAAAAAGATGGCAGGGATAGAATAAGTGTATTAACAGACTATTGCTTGTTTAAAAAAAGAAAAAAAGCAACACTGACATTGTCTCCGCCTCAGGCGTCTGCCAAATCTCTAAAGGAAACAGAAGACACTCAACCGGTCACTTCTGAAGGCAGCCAGGGAGTGAAGTGACCAGGACGAAGGCTTGGCAGTGAACCTTCCTTAAGTTCTGATCTCTACGAGAGTTCTACGTGTTTTTCTATTGCTGAGAGACGCTGCCCTCAGTGAAAGAAGTGACCGAGGCAACAATCCTCAACTGAGCCTCGGGCGTCAGGCGCAAGGCTACGGGACGCCTCCGCCGCCAACAGCCCGACTGCCGGGGACACAGGGCCAGCGGGGGCGACGCCACAGGAAGCTCAAAGCTCCGCCTCTGAAATCTTCCAGGCACAGAACTTAAGTCTGATTATCAAACCCCAGATCTAAGTCCTAAGAGACAGGAACTTCAAAGACAAAGGAAAGTATGTTAAAAAGACATCATGAGGTCACAATCACCAAAGTCCAGAATAAGAGACTTTAAAAAATTAATTTCTTCAAATAGATTTAAAAAGACTTACAAAAAGACGTAAAAACACTAAGCACCCTCATGTTTAATACTTATTCTGAATTCTGAGTCAAACAAATAAAACTGTAAAAGAATCCTTTCTGAAGCTCTCTGAACACATTCAAATGGTAAGAAATTAGTTTTTAAAATGATCATTTTTAAGAAAGTCTTCAACTTCTAGATATACTCTTGTGGTATTTACAAATGAAAATTCTGTATCTAGTAGTTACTATAAAATAATCCAGTGGGGGGCACCTGGCTCGCTCAGTCGGTGGAATGTGCGACCCTTGATCTCAGGCTTGTGGGTGCCAGCCTCACACTGGGGGGTAGAGATTACTTAAAAAATAAAAATTTGGGGTGCCTATGTGGCTCAGTTGGATAAGCATCTGACTTTGGCTGAGGCCATACATGATCTTGCACTTCATGGGTTCGAGCCCTGTGTTGGGCTCTGTTCTGACAGCTCGGAGCCTGAAATCAAATAAATAAAATCTTATGGGCGCTTGGTTGGCTCAGTCGGTTAAGCGTCCAATTCTTAGTTTCGGTTCAGGTCATGATGTGTTCGTGAGTTTGAGCCCCATATCAGGCTATGTGCTGACAGAGTGGAGCCTGCTTGGGATTCGTCTCCCTCTCTCTGCCCCTTCCCTGCCCACTCTCTCTCTATCTCTCTAAAAAACATATAAACATCATCTAACAAAATTTTTCTAAGTTTATTTATTTTGAGAAAGTGTGAGCAGGGGAAGGACGGGGCGGGGGGGAGAGAAGGTCCCAAGCCGGCTCTGCACTGCCAGCTCACAGCCGGATGTGGGCCTAAAATTCATAAAACCACGAGATCATGACCCGAAATGAAACCAAGAATCAGATGCTTCTTCGACTGTGCCAGCCAGGAACCCCCTTCCTTGCCACATTTTTTACAACATGCCAAGTGGATTCTGTTACCACTAAGTACAATACCAGATCTTGGCACACATGGCAACAGCAATACTGAAATATTAACAGATAAAACGATGGGACATGTGCGGTTTGGAGATTTGTAAGTTGGGGCAAGACGAAACACAGCTGGCCACGACCTCACCATTCCCAAGGCTGAGTGAGCAATGGGTACAAGAAATCTTATACGATTACATCTACTTTTGATATTTGATATTCTCCACAATAAAGTTAAAAAATATTTCCTGGTAAATCAACCTTTATGGGTTCTTTTTTTTTTTTTTGGAGAAAAATAATCCATTTAATCATAACTTTAAATTGTTAGAAGCTGGATGAGCAGGACTTCCTACTGTCTTTTTGCCAGCAGAGCCTCAGAATTCTGACCCACAGCCAACCCTTGAACTGGCAGTGACACAGGCTTCTAGCAAATGCTTTTTTTTTTTTTAATGTTTTTTATTTATTTTTGATACAGAGACAGAGCATGAGAGGGGGAGGGGCTGAGAGAGAAGGAGATACAGAACCGGAAGCAGGCTCCAGGCTCTGAGCTGGCTGTCAGCACAGAGCCTGATGCGGGGCTCGAACCCACGAACGTGAGATCTGACCTGAGCCGAAGTCGGAGGCTTAACCGACTGAGCCACCCAGGCGCCCCTAGCAAATGCTCTTAAACAGTTTGCTAAAAACCTAACCAACCAGGGTCAACTGTGGCAGTTAACAAGCAAGCTGTCCCTTTTGAGGCGCCTGGCTGGATTAGTCAGAAGAGCATGCAACTCTTGATCTCCGGGTTGAGTTCAAGCCAGACATCGGGTATAGAGATTATTTAAATTAAAAAAAAAAAAAGCAAGCTGCTGCTTTTGAAGTCTTTGCTTCCTTGTCTTTTGAGAGACAGAGAGACAGAGACTGTGTACATGCACGTGGGGGTGAGAGGCAGAGAGAAAGAGGGAGAGAGAATCCCAAACAGACTTCACAAACAGTGTGGAGCCTGATGCAGGGCTTGATCTCAGGACCAAGAGATTAGGACCTGAGCCAAAACCAAGAGTCAGATGATTAACCAACTGAGCCAGCTGGACGCCCCTGCTTCCCTACATTTCAAAGCAGTATTAAGGGACTGCCTCTAGGGAGGGAAGGGTACACTCTATTTTAAGTGTTTTTTTTTTAATATTTTATTTATTTTTGAGAGAGAGAGAGAGAGAGAGAGAAAGAGAGAGAGAGACACAGCATGAGCAGGGGAGGGTCAGAGAGAGAAGGACCTGAAGCAGGCTCCAGGCTCTGAACTAGCTGTCTACACAGAGGCCAACGCGGGGCTCGAACCCACGAACTGTGAGATCATGACCTGAACTGAAATCGGTCGTGGACACTCAACCAACTGAGCCATCCAGGCGCCCCAAGGGTACACTCTATTTTAAAACCAGGTCTAGTAATTCTCTAATTAAGCAGTAGGTGTTCAATGAGACTCTTAAAAAATAAAATAAGTAAAATAAAAATCTACAGGTGAACTCTCTAGTATGCACAACTTTGTACCTCTGTCTTGCTCATAACATCATAGAAATTTTAAGCTCATTAAATAGATCTTATAGTTTCAAGGGCAGTCTATGACATGGGCTCTGTGTCCAATTTTCCAATCTTATAAACAATCCTACCATAAACATATTTGTTTACCGATGTTTGCCTATATTTCTAATTACTTCCTAAGGATAAAGATTTATAAAACTAACTCACACACACATTTTTAAAGATATTTTTGAGGAATATCTGGGCGGTTCATTCAGTTGAGTGTCTGACCGCTGATTTTGACACAGGTCACGATCTCCTGGTTTGTGAGATGGAGCACGGAGCCTGTCTGGGATTCTCTCTCCCTGCCCCTCCACTGCTCATGGATGTTTGTGCTTTCTTTCTCAAATAAACTTAAAAATATATATTTTTTAAATTTTTGGGGTGCCTGGGTGACTCAGGCAGTTGAGCATCTGACTCTTGATTTCAAGTCAGGTCATGATTCCAGGGTGGTGGGATCGAGCCCTGCATCAGGCTCTTAAAGATTTTATTTTTAAGTAATCTCTATATCCAACATGGGGCTCGAACCCACAACCCTAAGACCGAGCTGCACACTCCATCAACTGAGCCAACCAAGCAACCCAAGGTAAGTTTTACATTTTCATTTCTGCCTATTATTATGTTAACTAACTGGACCCAATGACTGCATGATACTGAAAATGTAATCCTTTCTTCTCTCTTTCCACAAGAAATAATCACTTTAGAGTGTCACGTAAGATTTTGGTATATACCAGGGTGCCTGGGTGGTTCAGCTGGTTCAACTCAACATCAGACTCCTGATGACGGTTCAGGTCATGATCTCATGGGGACTAAGCTCTGTGCTGACAGAGCAGAGCCTGCTTGAGATTCCCCCTCCTCTGCTCCTCTCCCACTTACACACATGCTTCTCTTTCAAAATAAACAAACATTAAAAAAACAAAAGATCTGGTGGGGCGCCTGGTGGCCCAGTCGGTTAAACATCTGACTTTGGCTCAGGTCATGATCTCACTGTTTGTGAGTTCGAGCCCAGCGTCAGGCTCTGTGCCGACAGCTCAGAGCCTGGAGCTGCTTCAGATTCCGTGGCTCCCTCTGTCTCTGCCTCGCTCTCTCTCTCTCTCTCTCTCAAAAATAAAAATTAAAAATAGAAAAAAAAAACAAACCCAGGGGCGCCTGGAGGGCTCAGTCGGTTAAGCCTTCCACTTCGGCTCAGGTCAGATCTCAGGTTCGTGGGTTCGAGCCCCGCGTCAGGCTCTGTGCTGACAGCTAGCTCAGAGCCTGGAGCCTGCTTCCGGTTCTGTGTCTCCTTCTCTCTCTACCCCTCCCCCTCTCATGCTCTGTCTCTCTCTGAATCAAAAATAAATAAAACATTAAAAAAAAATTAAAAAAAGAAAAAAGAAAAAAAACCCCTGGAATATACTTTTAAAAACTGCATTAAGATGCATGTAAAACCACACAATTTTTATTTCTACCAAACAGAACAGTTTGGTAAGTTTCCATTTTCTTCTTAACATCATAAGCCTTCTTATGATCTACAACAATGCAGCATTTCATTTTACTTTAACTACTTTAGCTCCTCCAAAAACATACATGTTTGGTTATTTTCATTTTTCTACTAAGTCAAAATGATGCAATAAACATCTTCCATTTTCTGGTACACAGGCAAATGTTCTTGTAGGACAACTTGCTACAAACTGCTTAGAGGTGACTCAAGTCTCTAAGTACTTTATTTGTTTATTTATTTTTGGTGTTTATTATTATTATTTAAAAATTTTTTTTGAAGTCTTATTTATTTTTGATACAGAGAGAGACAGAACATGAGAAGGGGAGGGGCAGAGAGAGAAGGAGACACAGGACCAGAAGCAGGCTCCAGGCTCTGAGCTAGCTGTCAGCACAGAGCCTGACAGGGGGCTTGAACCCACGAACCTGAGATCTGACCTGAGCCAAAGTCGAGGCTTAACCGACTGAGCCACCCAGGTGTCCCGCTGTTTATTATTTTGAGAGAGAGAGAGAGACTGAGCGGGGGAGAGGGGGGCAGAAAGAGAGGAGGACACACACACCCCTTACATAACAAAAATGTTTTAAAATAGAACTTAAATGCATGTTATCGTTAATATATCTGATAAACGTTTTAACATTAAAAGTAAACACACGTTCTGAGTTTGCGGTCAGCTGTCCCCCAGCAGGCCACCTGCAGGGAGTCCAGCCCCTCTATCAGCACCAGATGACGTTCCCTCCATTAATTCTGGCAAACAACATGAGACCTCCAGAGACTTCGGTAAATGGCTGGCCTATCCAACACAGTTACCGCCGACCCTGGAGCCTCTTAACAGAACACTGGGTGAGGTACACAAAAATGTGCAGAACAAGGGGCGTCTGGGTGGCCCAGTGGGTTGAGCATCTGACTCCTGATTTTGGCTCAGGTCCCGGTCCCGGGGCGGGGAGATGGAGCTGCCCAGCAGGTCCTGCGCTGAGTGTGCAGCCCCCTTAAAACGCTCTCCGCCTCTGCCCTGTTTCCCCCTCACACACACATTCTCTCAAATAAGGAAAAGAAAAATCAGCACACATCCTGGGTCAATGATGGCTTACAACTGTGACAATGACATTTGTGCCCCTCTCCTAATAGAAACCGACCCCGAGATGGACACCCGGGAGCTACAGGCCCCAGACCTGCGGCGCGGCCGGCGCACGGGCTTGGCGGCAGGCTCCGAGCCAGCGCCAGCAGCAGGCCGGGGCCAGCAGGAGTCGGCGCGCTGACCCCATCTGGCGAAAAGGCTTCTGAGGGGCTCTGCTTCTCAAAATTGCAATTCGGACAAGAAAGAGCACATTTAGCCTCTCTGACAAACCTATCTGTTCACCCTGAATCAACTACCTTTGCGAGATCAACGTGACCTCCAGAGCTACTGGATGGCTGGTCATATAGAGAAGGGAGCCTTTTCACTCAATGAACCTTTACTACTTACCAAAGAGACCTAAAAACTGATTATTTATCAAGTTAACTTGACAAATCTGTATTTTGAAAAAGTCTATTTTCCCTAAAAAGCTTACTCTGTAAAACTAAGGAGAGAAGATATTATTTTAGGGGCGGGGCGCCTGCGTGGCTCAGTCGGTTGAGCGTCTTCGGCTCAGGGTACGAACTCACGATTCTCAGTTTCGTGAATTCAAGCCCCACATCGAGCTCTCTGCTGGAAGTGCAGAGCCTGCTTCGGATCCTGTCTCCCTCTCTCTGCCCCTTCCCCCTCCTCAAAAGAAAATAAATGTTAAAAAAAAAAAAAAAGTTATTTTAGCTTGGTACTGTAACGTCAGGCCACTTGTAATTACTTAGAGTAACCCGTGTACATCCAAGCACCATTGATATGATTAAATTAAAAACTCAGAAGGTGGGGCATGGGAATGACGTCATAAAGTCACTGAAGACACTTTTAAGGTCAACTCTGCCTCCTTCCCCTGACACCTAGAGGTATCTTCTTAGCTTCAGAAAGCAACATTCCACTGTGTGACAGACAAGTAATTTTTTTCTCTTAAAAAGACTTTATTTTGGGGGAAGGAGTGCCTGAGCGGCTCAGTGAGTGTCCAACTCCTGGTTTCGGCTTAGGTCATGATCTCAAAGTTTGTGGGTTCGAGCCCCATGTGAGGCTCTGTGCTGAGAGCGCAGAGCTCGCTTGGGATTCTCTCCCCCTCTCTCTCTGCCCCTCCCTGGCTCTCTCCCTCTCAAAACACATACATGAACTTCAAAATGTATCTCTCTTTTTTTAAGTAATTCCTACACCCAACATGGAGGCTCAACTTACAACCCCGAGACAAGAGGCCAGAGCCCCACGCTGCACAAACTCGAGCCAGCCAGGTGCTGACAATTTACATAACCGGCCCTCCATTCATAGTTTCATTACAGCCTCTTTCCCCCTTAAGAAAAAGGCGCAATGAGCATCTTCCGTGTACACATCTGCACACAGCCCGTAGATATGTTCCCAACAGTGTAGTTTTTTAAAGTTTTTATTTTCAGAGAGAGAGAGAGAGATCATACATGCGTGCACGAGGAAGGGGGAGAATGAGGGGGAGAGAACCCCAAGCAGGCTCCTCACCATCAGTGCAAAAGCCCAACGAGGAGCTTGATGCCCCAAACCACAAGATCATGACCTGAGCCAAAATCAAGTCAAAAGCTGAACGGACGGAGCCACCCAGGCACCCCCTGGCTGACAAACATTTTGAGTCAGCTGTATGATCGAAAATGATTTTAGGGGCGCCCGGGTGGCTCCGTTGGTTAAGCGACCGGCTTCGGCTCAGGTCATGATCTCATGGTTCATGGGTTCGAGCCCCATGTCGGGCTCTGTGCTGACAGCTCAGAGCCTGGAGCCTGCTTCCAGTTCTGTGTCTCCCTCTCTCTCTGCCCCTCCCCTGCTCATGCTCTCTCTCTCCGTCTCTCAAAAATAAATAAAAAACATGAAGAAAAATTTTTAAAAAATGATTTTAAAGGAGTTGGGGGAGAGCTGGTTACCTTTTTCACTGGAAAATTCCTATGCATGACACATTTTCACATCCCACACACAAAAAGGTCCCCTGACCCACGCTAGCCCTCCAACCCAGAGTGTCCATAACATCTAAAACACCCCTCTGCACCTCTAAACAGGTCAGGCAGTGTGCACCATCCTTCCTTGTTAAAAAAATACACACTGTGGAGGGATGCCTGGCTGGCTCAGTCGCAACTCTAATTTCAGGGTCGCAAGTTCAAGCCCCACACTGGGCAAAGAGGTCACAAATAAATAAATAAATATGCAATTTACCACAGTGTTTAAAACAACACTATGGAAGCATTGTATCACATTTTGCTTGTCCACTTAACGTATCCTGCAGACAGACTCACTTCAACGATACACTCAACTAGCTCAGTTCTCTTCTCACAGTTCTACTTCATTCTATCCTAAAGAGCAAGTACGGTTTAGCCAGTCCCTTATCGAGGAAGTCTACTTGTTTCCTGCTTTCTGCAGTTATAAATGCCATAGGAACAGTCTAGAATAAATTTATCCTTGTACATATGGAAGTATTATCAGTGAGATAAAATCTTAGAACTGGCCATACTGGATGTGCTTTCACCTTCCCAGATGTTGAATGACCCAGGAGGCGTATCAGGATCACTTAAAGCTCCATCTCTTTAGTTCTGAGTGAGGGTGAGCACCTACCACAGGACTACATGCCCAAGAGGAAACGTCCTTTTCTGTTTTTTGCCCACTTTCTATTGAGTCCCTGATACCACTCTTACCAACCACGATGACCTTTCCATGTAAAGAGAACTGGCTGGTCATCACCCACACTGCAAATGTTCTGTCCCAGTTTACTCTCATTACATGTAAGGCAATTTTTTTTTTTAAATTATCTCTACACCCAACATGGAGCTCAAAACTCATGATTCAGATCAAAAGTCACATGCTCGGTGTACCCAGGAGGCTCAGTCAGTTAAGTCTGACTTTGGCTCAGGTTATGATCTCACAGTTCGTGGGTTCGAGCCCCGCGTCGGGCTCTGTGCTGCCAGCTCAGAGCCTGGAGCCTGTCTTTGGATCCTGTGTCTTCCTCTCTCTCTGACCCTCCCCTGCTCACGCTGTCTCTCTCTCTCTCAAAAATAAATAAAAACATGAAAAAAAAAAGTTACATGCTCCTCCAAGTGAGCAGGCCGGCACTGCACGTATCAGTATTTTTGATACACTAAATTTTTAAGTTTTTACACCAAAAAATGGGCCCATCTTTCTTTTATAGCTTCTAGACTTTATAGGACCAACATGACAAAACCCAGGTGGGTCCCCCCCAAAATTCATTTTGTGGGGATCCGCCTGGGTATTTTCTTACTGGCTGGCACACAGCTTTCAACACTGTTCATGTAAAAATCCACTTTCTCCATAATGGCTGACACACCGTCAAAATACATGACATGCTCCCACGTGGTTCAGCCTCTGCCTCCAGCTCCTGCTAATCTATTTCCCGGCTTTAAATTCATCAGGTCATTTAAAAAACGCACAGACACTTGGATTTAGCAGAAGGGCTGAGTCTTGTCATCCAGAAAACATAACTAAAACTGAGATTTCAAAATATACCCTGGAGAACGTATGTTTCTGAAACCTGATGTCTCAAATGCCCTCTTCACACAAGCATTTTCAGACTACTCAAGAATGAAAACTCACAATACAGAAAAATGTCCTTTTTCTTCCAGTTGAGCTGTTGCTAAGGACATTTTTTATTTTTAGTTAATTCAAAGATCCAACACTGAGAACACACGGTGGCTAAAGAATGAGTCTGAAAAAGAGCGGCTGATTTAAGCACTGTGAGGGCTCCTGGATTAAACAACTCACTCGGGTCAGGACACACGCTTCACAGTGGTCTCTGGGAAGGAGGAAACGCCCTTCCTTGGGTTCCTCCCCTGCCTCCTCGCACTAAGTGCTGCCCCTTCCCAGTCTTCACTCAGAAACCTGAATGGCATCAGCCCTCACCGCTTTATTTATTCAGAGACAGAGTGTGAGGGCGACAGGGGCAGAGAGAGAGGGAGAGAGAATCCCACGTAGGTTCCACACCGCCAATGCAGAGCCCCAAGCTGGGCTTGAACTCACAAAACTGTGAGATCATGACCTGAGCCAAAACCAAGAGTTGGCTGCTCAATCTACTGAGCCCCTCAAGGGGCCCTGCATCAAACACTTTCACGACCTCTAGTCATACTAGTGATAGATGATTAAAGAAAAAACTTAAATGGAGTGACTCTAAATCCTCTATTCTCAATGGAGAAAGGGATGAAAACTGGGCTTGAAGGGTGAAAACAAAAATCTTACGTGTCTCAATGGTCTGTAGCTGGGAAAGGACCACAGCACGTAAGCTAATATGCAGGAGTATCAACAGTAACAAAACTTCATGGAGGGATAGGGGACAGACTAGGAATAAAGGTCTAAACGGGCTCCTTTGGGAGACAATTCTTTTTTTTTAAGTTGTGAAGTTCCAGTTTATAACCACTAAATTGCAAAAATTTAACACTACTATTGAGATACTAATTGATATCATGGCTTCATCAACAGCAGAAACAACACAGAGAAAAAGGACATTACAGAACTACCTCGCAAGGAGGAACACATGCATCCCCTCAGGACAGCAATTCCCTTCCTTGGAACAGACCCTAGATAAATCCTAATACATGTGTACCAAAAAGATATTCAAGAATATTTATAACACTGTTTGTGGGAAAAAAAAAAAAAAAACCACCACCTAGGATCAACCCAACTGTTGATGAACAAGGAATGGAGTTTGGGAAACACTCAAGCAGCAATGGAAATAAACCACACCCAACAAAATGGGTAAACAGAGGCGTCCTGAATGGAAAAAAATGAGATTATGAAGTATCTATGTTATGAAACAATTCTCCTAAGGCTTAAAAACAAGCAAAAAGATAATGTCCAAAGAATCCTAATAATATGTAACAAAAGACACTCTGAAAAGGAAAGGATACAAACAAGATGCACAAAAGTGCAGTGGGGGGGGCTAGACATACAGGGAGCCACCCAGCGACACTGGCCACGTCCCCGCCCGGAAGGAGAGCGGGGGATGGCTACGTGTCTCTTTAACTTACAAACCTCACATTATTCTTGTTAGCTGATATTTGGCTCTTCACAGTAGGGACGAATTAACACCAAATAAAACTTACATCTAATTCAAAAAACAGGTCCCTTTCTTTACTTGCAATCTCATAGTCTGCTCGGAGGGCCAAGTCGTGGATTTTGGTACATTCTCCTAAATCCATGCGCTGAAAGAAAGAAACACAAATTTACACATGAGCATCTCCTCATTGTAGAAAACACATGATCTGCTGTTTCAACTGTCACCAAAATAAACAATACCTCTTTGAATACTAAACGAGAATAAAAAAATGAAGAAACCATATACAGTCAAGAAGCCTTATTTTTCTTTCACCACGATTATGAGACTATGCATTTAAGCGGAAAGGTCTGTATCTCTTTTAAAGCCTGAAATAGTTGGAGAAATAATGAAAACCACATCAGTTAGCTTCTGCTAGTTTTTTGCATCAGTCATAGAAGAAACGTCTATTCAGTGAACATCAGCGTGGGGGAGGGGAAGGTGGCAAGGAAAAGGCCATAAAACAAGGGATCATCAATACCCACAAATCTCTAGGCATCCCTTCCTGTAATCCTCACTACTCAAGAAGCTCCATGCCTAAGGTGCAGAGACCAGGAAAAGGAAACAGCAGATAGCAATCAGGGTTTGGCAATTACAATACAACCTAATGCTTAGCTCTGTGAGGCTTTTTGTACACCAGAAGGCATAAAGCAGAACAGGGCAATTCAGGGCCAAAAGAATCCTCCAAACATCCTCCTAACCTAGTAAATGACCCCTGATGTAACTGGGGACACGCACTGGGCCACAAAAGGCTCTTCTGCTAAAACAAGTGACCTGTGTTACCAGTAACGTTAGCCTGGTGTGCTATTCCGTGTTGCACACACATGGCAAACAATCAGACAACAGGGCACATTCCGTACCTAACCTCTGAGCCTGGGACTCTGCGCCGGCCCCCCCGCCCTGGGCGTCAAAGGCGCACAAGGAAGGCCGGCATCAAGCCAGGCAGTGCAAGTTAACAAAAGCCGACACCACACTGAGGAAGATACCTCTGAAATCCAAGCACTGAGGACAAAAGCACAGGTCTACCCAACTAGCAGATAAAGAGTAAAGAGTCCACGAGCCCCTGTAGGCTCAAACTACAACTATGTCCAAAATGAATTTTAAAACTTCATGGATCATAAAGTCCTTAACATCTTACTCAAATTAGGGAGCCTAGCAGCACCTACATCCTGAACCCGGGTCTCACAGACCATGTGTGCCATGCTCACTAACACACGTCCTTTAGTATCACCAGTTAGACCCAACAGTGCTCTCCCTAGGCTGGAGCTTATCTCCATTTGGATCAACTTCTCCATTTAAATGCAAAAGACCTCTTTTCTCCTTCAACAGACCTAGCTCACGTCTGTTGGTTCACAGGGGCATCTAGAGACAGGGCAACAAGCAGCTCTAGAAGCCAAAGGTGCAAACAAATAGAACTGCTGTCCCTGTACTGTGACAACTTCTGCTTCATTCACTCCCTTAAGTATCAACAGGATTCTCTAAAATAGTCTCCACAGACAAGTAAGCACTACAGCTGCAAACTAGCTGCGAAACCCCAGGAAGGCTTAAAAGCTACTGAAAGCTCCGCATCTCCAAGAAAACCTACCGCCAGAGGAAGACTAGATCCTGAAGGGCTAAGTTTTAAGTACATGAAATGTCATAAAGATTTCAGGAATGGAATTTAGTGATTCATCATTTACATATAACACCCAGCGCTCATTCCTACAAGGGCCCTCCTCGATGCCCCAACCTCTTTAGCCCGCCCCCCAACATCTCTGTATTTAAGAGTCTCTTATGGTTCGTCTCTCTCTCTGTTTTTATCTTATTTTTGTTCTCCATCTCCTATGTTCCTATGTTCATCTGTTTTGTTTCTTAAATTACACATACGAGTGAAACCATATGATATTTGTCTTTCTTGGACTTATTTTGCTTAGCAAATATACTCTAGTTCCATCCACATTGTTGCAAGTGGCAAGATCTCATTCTTTTTGATCGTCTAGTAATACTCCATTGTATGTAAACCACATCTTCCGTTCCTCAGCTGGTGGACGCTTCGGCTCTTCCCATATTTTGGTTACTGTCGACAGTGCCGGCGTAAACATCGGGACGCATGTGCCCCTTCGAATCAAGCATGTTCGTATCCTTTGGATAAAAACCTAGTAGTGCAGTTGCTGGGTCACAGAATTAAGTACTAAGCAATTAAGTACACATCAATCTCCATTCTAAAAACTTAAATTGTCACAGAGTGCCTGAGCGGTTCAGCTGGTTAAGCCTCTGACTTTGGCTCGGGTCACAATCTCACGGTTCATGAGTTCGAGCCCCTGCCTTGGGCTCTGCATGAACAGTACAGACCCTGCTTGGGATTCTCTCTTTCCTTCTCTTTCTCTCCCCTCAACTTTGTTTCCTCTCTCTCTCAAAAAAAAAAAAAATAATAATAATAATAATTTTAAATATAAACACTTAAATTGTCAGGTAAATGTTGACATTTTAAACCACACAGGAAGAAAGGCTTCACTGCCGCCTTCCTGTGGCTGACAAGTCTCCAGCAGCACTGCTAAGGCAAGCAGTGGCCACAGCGGGGGCCCACAGCTACTCCGTCTATATACTTTCAGCTCTGCCAAAGGAGGCACAAAGCCCTGGCTAACTTCCCTGGCAGCTGACACCAAGCAGAGCTCAGTGCCACACGAGGCTGCTAAATCCAGCACATCAGATCTCCTTTACCGAATAAACATCCGTGTTCTCTCCCTCCCAGGCGCTTCACAGTGCTGACAGGGCAGGGAACTAAAGGCTCCTTCCAGAACATGTGGAAAACAAGTTTTTTCCACTGAGACAAGTTACACTACCTTCCATCTAGCTACCTTACTCTCCCGAACTTAATAACCAATACTTTATTTCCCCATTAAGCCATTTCTTTAAAAGTTTATTTATTTTGGGGCGCCTGGGTGGCTGACTCGGTTAAGCATCCTCCAACTCTCAGTTTCGGCTCACGTCATGACCTCACGGTTTCGTGGGTTCGAGCCCTACACTGGGCTCTGTGCTGCTGGCAGGGAGCCTGCTTGGGATTCTCCCTCTGCCTCTGCCTCTCCCCCACTCGCACTGTCTGAGACTCTCTCAAAATAAACTTTAAAAAAATCAAAAAAGAAATAGAAGTTTTTTATTTACTTTGAGAGAGAGCGCACGCAGAAGTGGGGGAGGAACAGAGAGAGAGAGAAATGGAGACAGAGAATCCCAAGCAGGCTCTACGCAGTCAGCACAAAGCCCGATGTAGGGCTTCAACTCATGAACCATGAGACCATGTCCTAAGCCGAGACAGAGTCAGACGCCTAACTGATTAAGCCGCCCTGGGGCCTCACAGCCTTAACAGAACTGTAACACCCATTCCTCCTTGCCTGCCGCCTACCTAGTGGCAGGAGATGGTTCTGAGCCCAGAGCAGCCCTTGGAAGACTGAAGATTACAGCCACCTTCACGTAGCCACTATACTTTGTTTTTTCTTGATATGTTTTATTTGGGGGGGGGGCACGGGGGTAGGGAGGGAATATAAGAGGGGGGGTGGAACAGCGAGACAATCCCAAGCAGGCTTGGGAACCGTGAGATCAAGATCTGAACCGAAGCTGGATGCTAAATGGACTGAGCCACCCAGGCACCCCAGCCACTATAAAGAATCACATTCATTCCACTTCAACTTGACACAACACACAAACTCCTCAAAAGACCCATCACTCACCTCTACCCGCCATTTCCCACTCCTATGTGGTCCATACCAGTGAGGCCTGACCTTTACAACCAGCTCCCTCCGGTCTTCCAATCCCCGTCCTAAGACACCCTCAGCAGCCCCCGACATTTATTTGCATTTTCACAGTAACATGGATTCTCCTGGGTTTTCTCCTCCTCCTTAGTCTGCTTCTTCTTAGACTCCCCTCAGGGAGCTGCCCCTGGCCAGCCCCACCCAGGAGTGACCCTGCTCATTCCATGCCTTCTCAGAACTCATCTGATTGGACAGGCTCTGCCTGCCTCTCCCTCCCCCGGCCTCAGACACACCAGCAGCATTCCTCCTGTCCTTCGGCTCCACCTTCCACCCAGAGTATTAAAACCCCCAACCCTGCTCCTGTTCCTGCTCACCATTCAAGTCTCTGGTCCAAAGTCAGTGAGAGGCCTTTCCTTATCACTCTACCCAGAACAATCCATTATCCATTTATTGTCTGTCCTCTTCCTCCATTGGAATAAGACTGTCTCACTGGCACCATTTCCCCAGTGCCTGTCACACAGCTAGTATCCAATACATACCTGGTGAGTTAATCTGTACCTACCACAATCAACACTTGTAGGAAATGCCCGCATTCTCTTTATTTTTCTCACCGGCATTCTGGAACAATGCTACCCAGAAACCTGACCTCCCCACTCGAAATACAGAAATGCGTAATTCTCATGAACATCCATCCCCCTCTGCTCCTTCTGGCTTCTTCCACTAAGATCAATCAACAATTCCAGGTTGAGATACCTCCCCCACAGGACTTTCCTTCAGCTGAACTCCTTTAACTAGTGGAAATCATTAATCTGCATTGATGGTACCCACAACAATTTAGAGCAAAAAGTTATCTCTACACCTGGTCAAAAAACAGGCAAAAGAGGGGGGCGCCTCGGTGGCTCACTTGGTTAAGCGGCCAGCTTTCGTGGGTTCAAACCCCACGTCGGGCTCTGTGCTGACAGCTAGCTCAGCCTGGAGCCCGCTTCGGATTCTGTGTCTCCCTCTCTCTCTGACCCTCCCCCGCTCACACTGTCTCTGTCTCAAAAATAAATAAAAAAATAAAACAGGCAAAAGGGGTGCCTGGGGGGCTCAGTCAGTTGAGCATCTGACTTTGGCTCAGGTCATGATCCTGCAGTTCATGGGTTTGAGCCCCATGTCAGGCTATGTGCTGACAGCTTGGAGCCTGGAGCCTGCTTTGGATCCTGTGTCTCGCTCTCTCTCTGACCCTCCCCTGCACGCTGTCTCTCTCTCTCAAAAATAAACAAAACTTAAAAAAAAAAACAAAAACACAGGCAGGGGCGCCTGGGTGGCTCAGTCGGTTGAGCATCTGACTTTAGCTCAGGACATGATCTCACAGCTTATGGGTTCAAGCCCTGCGTCGGGCTCTGTGCTGACAGCTCAGAGCCTGGAGCCTGCTTCTGATTCTGTGTGTCCCTCTCTCTCTGCCCCTCCCCTGCTCATGATCTGTCTCTGTCTCTCAAAAATAAATAAATAAATATTAAAAAAAAAAAAAAAAGAAACCAGGCAAAAAAACTTCAGATAACAAAGTATAGGGTTTGACATTCATTTCTTATTTGTTCTCTGAAGAATCAGCTTGAGAAGATTTAATACATATGAGTGGTTTTCCACAGGCTGCTCCCCCACAGGGGTAATAACAAAAGCAACAATTAATCAAGAAGAAAATGTTCCGGGGCGCCTGGGTGGCTCAGTCGGTTGGGCTTCCGACTTCGGCTCAGGTCAGATCTCACATTCGTGGGTTCGAGCCCAATGCTGACAGCTAGCTCAGAGCCTGAAGCCTGCATCTGGTTCTGTGTCTCCTTCTCTCTCCGCCCCTCCCCCTCTCATGCTCTGTCTCTCTCTGTATCAAAAATAAGTAAAACATTAAAAAAAAAAGTTTAAAAAAAAAAAAAAAGAAGAAGAAAATGTTCCCTAGTGGATGCACGTTTGATCCTTAAAATGAAAAAGTACAGTTTTCATACTCCATAAAGTGGCTATGCAATCTGAAAACGGTGGTCATCTTCAGCAGACTCCTTTTCTGTAAGGAGCTGAATCACGGTAGATAATTCTCCACGTGTCAGTCTTTTCTGATCCTCTCTGGTTTTGCATAAACGCACATTCCATAACACTCGCATTTATTCGTTTGGTTTGTCTCAGGCGAACATAGCATTTTAGGGGTCTATACTCACTGGAGCCGTGCGCTGATTGCTTGAAAGGGTGGCATGACAAACCTAAAACTCAGATTCAAACAAAACTAAAGTAAAAACTAAAAGCTCAGTGTCATACCCATCTGATTTTTTAAAAACCTAAAACTCTGGGAGGTACCTGGGTGGCTCAGTTTGAGAGTTCAAGCCCCACGTCGGGCCCTTTGTGAACATAGCAGAGCCTGCTTGGGACTGTCGTCTCTCCCTCAGCGCCTCCCCACTTGCTCTCTGTCTCCCAAAATGGGGGGAGGGGACCTCAAAACTTGGGGAGGAAATACTTGTTGTATTAAAGGTCTACCGTATGTTTGATCTGAAAATAACCCAGAGTTTTCAAAGTATAGGCTGACCTAAAGCATACTTCCGGGTTTGGTGAAATGACTACTCATAGTACTTAGTTATGAATATCTCCACATAAATGATTCTACGAATATCTGATGACTTACAGAATGAATTTTACAGCAATCACACGTGTCGCATAACATAAAATGCCATCAAGCTAACAGGTGTATCCCTGAAGGACAACACATGGTCTCTGCCTGGTAAAGGACAACAGAGCTCACCCTGTAACCCTTTCGCTGCCTGCACAGTCCCCGTCTGAGCGCGCTGTGACGTTCTCCCAAACCCAATGCACCTACCGTCCCAGCCAGGATATCGTGGGGGCAGCAGTCCAGAAGGTGACTCTTGCAGACACGGTCGTCTGTAAACTTGACCCTCTGTCTGGTTTCGTCTCCTGAAATTCATTTGTGGTTTTAAATAAGACAATATTATCACGTTAAACACAAATGCATATCTGGTACAACAATTCACCTGGATGATTGGCAGACTACCAAATACAATGAAAAGCTGATCTAGAGATAATTTACAACTGGAGCGGAATACAGATGTTTTTTGATGCTGAATGTATCATGAAGAATCACACTTAATGAGATCTGACTCCATCATTGTGCCAAAGAAGTCAAGGAATCTGAAGTAAGAGGCTGAGCACCAAAAGGCCATTAACCCCACACATACATGTGGGCAATGATACCAAAACTCATGCTAGTCAGAGGGCCATGAATCACCACATATGAGTTACAGCTGGTAGTTTCTCCACCAACAGACGCTACATATTAATCTAATCATTTGCTATGGACAAATGCATAGGCAGTATCTTGCCCAAAGTCACATGAAGGAGAAAGCTTTCAAACTCTACCACTGACTGATAAACAGTCTAGACCTGATCTTCCTACCCCCCTGCACCCCCACCCTTTAAAAAGAGTTGGCACCTGGGAGTCACTTTTAACAAGACAATACCAAAAAAAAAAAAAAAAAGGAACTAGGTTAGTCAATACACACTGTGAGTTCCAACACATACTGTACCCATCTGCATTCTTCAAGACCTCAGCTGCAGAATTTTATGCCCGCTGTTGAAAAGTTTTAAAGGAAAAGTTTTCTTGCCCAACCTGCAGTAAGGAAGTCAGGGGAATGATACATAAAAGTAAAGGCAAAGTGGAATGTGACAAATTTTAAAGCTACTCTGTATCCACAGAGCTGTGTACTACTAACGGAGGAATATATTTCAGGATTTGCAAGCATCCAGGATTAATGTTGTGTCTTTTTATTGAAAATGTTTTCTTTCTAAACTACACTTTTAAAGTTATTTGTGAAAAAAAGCAAACACTTTTTTGTTATAACAGCTTAGAAATTGGTTGTGACTCACGGCTCGATGAACATGAGGCTTTTCTGCAACTCCCTTGCAGATTGATGTAGGCAGGCAAAGATACACTGAACCTTTATAAATAAAATAGAGGGGCCACAATTGTTCAGTTTGTATGAAATAAAAATATGGGCAGCAATTCAAAAGCAACTCAATATACAAAGAAAGCTAAAAAAGCACTTATTCACCTATGAAGTAAAGTGCAAAGAATCTGCACAGCCCTGCGAATGTGTCGATGTGAACTTACAACTTCATTACTTCAGCAGAAAAGAAAACACAGACCACAGCAGGTGTACGCTTGTGCGAGGTGCAACCGCTTTCTCCTGAGACAACCATCACGATCTTTCACTCCTCCCTACAGCAATCATTGCACAACCTACCTAACGACTGCCAAGCGCTGGCTAAACAGAGGCTCTCCTGTGTGACCAGGGGGACAGGGGGCTGGACAAGCACTCTGCAGGAACCCATGTTAGAAAAGCTCCATTTACGGCTCCCCTGGGTACAGAACAGGAACGGCGGGGGTTTCGCGGCCCATCCGGCTCCCTCGGGTGTATGTGGCTTCTTCCCCGAGGAGCCTCGGAGGAGCTCCACCACCCGGCTGTCGGCGACCTGGAGCCCACGCCGGCGCCAGCCCTTCGCCGGCTCCCCGGTTCACGACGCGGGGCCGCGGGAGCGGGGAGGAGCCCCGGCGCGGGCGGGGGAGAGAGTCGCACGACCGTAAATGGGGAGGGGGCTGGAGCCCCACCGTCGGCGCGGGCTCCCGCCGGGGACCCGCCGCCAGCAGGGGAGGGCCTGGTCGCGGCCGCCTCCAAGGCGAACCGGCTCAGACAAAGGCCCGGCGCCTGCGGTCGGCGCGCGGGGGAGGGAAGGGTGCCCGGCGCAGGCGCAGACGGTCGCGGCCCCCGCCTCAGGCCGCCCGGCGGCCTCGCCTCACTCCTGCCCAGCCCCTCGCCTGACCGGTCACCCGACTCACCGTCCCGGGCCGTGCCCATGAGCTGGTCCAGCAGGGCCCGCATCTGCGCCTGGGCGGACATGATGGCCGGCGAGGGCGGCAGGGATGGCCGCGAAGATTCCTCTCAGCGCACCGGCGGGGGCGGCGATGGCGGCGGCGGCGGCGGCGGCGGCAGCGACGACGAAAGCGGGTCGTGTCGGCCTCGAGCACACTTAGCTTCTTCCCGCCGCGGGGGACGCCGGGAGGAAGTGCGTCCGTGCCAGCGTCGAGGCTGTTGGGAAATGTAGTCTCTAAGGCGGGAAAGGGCGGGTCACTCCGCTCTCGAAAAATCAGAAGTAGTCCAAACAAGTTGTCCAAAAGATGAAGCCAAAAAAGTCCTAACCCTGATTTTATTCTAGGGCCCAAGACCTATATGCTCTACTGAGGCTAAACTGCAGTAAAATTAAATATGGACAATACAAAACGAGAAAATAAATCTTATGTGTTTTCTTGCTGGCGATGAAACCCTTTTACTCCCAGACGCCATTTTTTTCTCTTCTGTGAAATGGGATTCTAATGGTGTCTGCCTATGTCTTGTGAGAGTTAAATCAAACTTCGTACTGATGGTAGATTCTGTGATTACCATTTTACGGTAGTCCATCTGTGAGCTCAGTGGGCCATCCAGCAAGGCCAGTGGCTCTAGCCCACCAGAGATTGACGATGAGGTTCTCTCTCTCCCTCCCTCGAGTAGAGCAGCCAGCCACGTGAAGGTAGGTTGATTACGTTGGATCCTTTTTACTCTAGGCAGACAGTGATTTACCCTTATGGAACTGTCAACTCACGCAGATGTGTTTGTTTTTCCTGACAACAGTCCCTCCACACTGGCACACACATCCAACAGCCTGCAGAATGCCTGATTCATTGACATGGGATCCTGCACAACACTGCCTCACATCAACAGATATGTTTCATGGGAAAGCAGATAGGGTATGATTTGTGTGTAGCAAACCCCTTAAAAAAAAGTTAGTGGCGTAAAACAGATGATTTATTATTTCTCATCATTCTGGGGAATTCAGGCAGGGCTTAGCTGGGCCTGGGCTCTCCTACTCCAGGTGGTGTTGGCCGAGTTCCCAAAATTGCTGGTATGGAGCTGGGCTAAGGTCCAAAGATTCACTGACATGTCTGGTTCCTCCGTGATGCTTCACTCGGCCTCTCTCCCTGTACAGAGATCACGTCGCTCAAAAGTCTAGCACAAGCTGCTTTAGAGTATGGCAGATGGAAAACAAAAAAGTGAACATGTAAAAACGGAAACAAGCACTATCTGCATAAAATACTTAATAATAATAAATTAGTTTGTGGGATTTAGCAAAAGACTAATGGGGCAGCTGGCTGGCTCGGTCAGTGGAGGATGCAAATCTTGAACTTGCAGTTATAAGTTCGAAACCGTAGCAGTGTAGGGATTACTTAAAAATAAAACCTTGGGGCACAGGCATGCATGGTTCCGACCACTGAGCCTCCAACTCTTGATTTAGCTCAGGTCATGATCCATGGGTCCTGGCATTGAGTCCCATATCATACTCTGAGCTGAGTGTGGAGCTTAAGATCCTCTCGGGGCACCTGGGTGGCTCAGGTGGTTAGGACTCCATCTCTTGATTTTGGCTCATGTTATGATCTCACAGTTTGTGAGTTTGACCTTACATTGGTCTCTACACTGGCAGTGTGGAGCCTACTTGAGATTCTCTGTTTCTCTGTCCCTCCCCCCACTCGCTCTGTCTCTCTCAAAATATGTAAACTCTAAAAAATTCTAAAAAAAATAAAAATAAAAATAACTAAAATCCTTAAAAATAAAATGTTTATTTAAAAAATGTTAAGGACACCTGGGTGACTCAGTCAGTTAAGCATCCGACTTCGGCTCAGGTCATGATCTCACAGTTCTTGGGTTTGAGCTCTGTGTCGGGCTCTGTGCTGACAGCTCAGAGCCTGGAGCCTGCTTCAGATTCTGTGCCTCCCTCTCTCTCTGACCCTCCCCTGCTCACACGGTCTCTCTCTCTCTCAAAAATAAATAAACATTAAAAAAATTTTTTAAATAATTTACTGGTTACAGTGACATAATATTTTTGAGAGAGAGAAGAGAAAGCACAAGTGGGGTAGGGGCAGAGAGGGAGACACAGAATCTGAAGAAGAATCTAGGCTCTGAGCTGTCAGCAAAGAGCCCAATGCGAAGACTTGAACCCAAGAGCCAGGAGATTTTGACCTGAGCTGAAGTCAGACGCTTAACCGAATGAGCCACCCAGGTGCCCTGATAAATAAAATATTGAACAACAGCAGCACGTGAGTCAGAAGGATGAATAATTAAAGAATTCTATGGTCCCAGAGATGCATTAAGATATTGTTTAAATTTAAGGACATCTGAGTGGCTCAGTTGGTCAAGTATCTGACTCTTGTTTTTATTTTTTTTAACATTTGTTTATTTTTTAAGAGAGAGCACAAGTAGGGGAGGGAGAGAGAGAAAGACACAGAAACTGAAGCAAGCTCCAGGCTTTGAGCTGTTAGGCCAACGTGGGGCTCAAACTCATGGACTGCGAGATCATGACCTGAGCTGAAGCCAGATGCTTAACCGACAGCCATGCAGGCGGCCCTCTAATTCTTGGCTTCTACTCAGGTCATGATCTCAGGGTTCATGGGACCAAAGCCCCCAGTCCAGCTCTCTGCTTGAGGTTCTCTCTGCCCCTCCCCTATTTGTGCACACACACATGCTCATTCTCTCTCTCTCAAGATAAATAAACTTAAAAAGCATATTGTTTAAATTTAGATTTGGTTAAAGATTCATTGTTAAATTTCAAGGATAATCACTTAAAAAATCTAAGTTTCCTTCTATTCTTAATTTCCTAAGACTTTTTACATCAATGTACATTGAATTTTGACTGATTTTTCAGCCTACCTTGAGATGATTTTGGTTTTTTCCTTTAAGCTTTTAATGTAATAAATGCCATGAACTTTTCTAATGATAAATGATCCTTCTATTCTGGAATAAAACAATTTGCTCCTGGCTTGTTTACTTTGTACATATGCTAGAACACATTTGCTAATATTGTTTGGGAGGTTTGCCTCGGTGTTTATGACTAGATTATAATGTCACTTTATTTTACTATTCTCTCCTAGTTTTAGTATCAAGGTTATATGGACCTCAGAATGAACTGGGGAAAATTTAACCTTTCTCTATTTTTTGGGAAAGTTTATGTAACATTGGAATGCTCTACTTCTTTAAAAGTTGATAGAATTCGCCAGTAAAATTATGTGGGCCTGATTTATTCATTGAGAAAGGAATTTAAAATAAGATTCATTGTGGTGCCTGGGTGGCTCAGTCATTGAGTGTCCGACCTTTGATTTCGGTTCAGGTCATGAGACCAGGGTCGTAGCACTGAGCCTTGAGTCACAGGTCAGGTCAGAGCCTGCCTAAGATTCTTCTCTCTCAAAAAAAAAAAAAAAAAAAAAAAAAAAAAAGGATTCTCTCTCTCCTTCTGCCCCTTCCTGTCTGAGCGCGCACATTCTCTCTCTCTCAAATAAAATTAACTAAAGTAAGATTTATTATTCTCTTAAAATGGTATACAAAAGTGCCCGGGTGGCTCAGTTCGTTCAAAATCACACTCCAGATTTGGGCTCAGGTTGGCATCTCACGGTTCACACGATGGACCCTGAGTCAGGCTCTGAGCTGCTAAAGAAAGAGTGTGCTTCAGATTCTCTCTCTCTGCCCCTCCCCTGCACACACATTCTCTCTCTCAAAATTAATAAACTTAAAGAAACTAGGAACAATGCCCACAATTGCTTCTTTCATAGTCAGCTCATAAGAGCAAGAAAAAGAAATTAGAGACACAAGAATCGAGGAGGAAGAAACAAAATCGTCTTTATTGAGATGATATGACTGTGTTAATAGATCATTCACAAGAAGCTACCAAAAAGTATTAAAAATGAATTTAACATGGTTGCTGCTTAAAAAACAATGCATGGGGGCACCTGGGTGGCTCAGTCGGTGAAGGTCCAACTTTGGCTCAGGCCATGATCTCAGTTTATGACTTTGAGCACTGTGTCGGGCTCTGCCCAGACAGCTTGGAGCCTGGAGCCTGCTTTGGATTCTGTGTCTCCCTCCCTCTCTGCCCCTCCCCCACTTACGCTCACGGGCACACGCTCTCGCTTTGTCTCTCAAAAATAAACAAACATTTAATGGGGGGGGGGGTGGAGAGTGGCACAGGTAGTGAACCAATTCACCCAAGGGGCCCCTGGGTGGCTCTGTAGGTTAAGGGTCTGACTCTTGATTTCAGCTCAGGTCATGATCTCACGGTCATGAGCTGAAGCCCCAAGTCAGGCTCCACAAGGAGCACGGAGCCTGTTTGGGATTCTCTCTCTCCTTCTCCCTCTGCACCTCACACACGCCCTTTCTGTATCTCAAAAAATTTAAAACATTCACCCAAAGCAGAACACAAGAGACAGAAGTTTGCTGAATTTGCTGAATACGCCACAGGGAGCGACACGGGGGACAGCAGAGGAGCTGGTCTTCAAGGGAGGTGGGGTGAAGGGCCAGAGGCAGTGAGGGATTATGGGAATGTGTGGAATTCTCCCTTTTTTGGTAATCGTAGGAACTGTGCCTGGTTGTTATTGGTCAGTTAGGGCCTATGGCTATTCTGAGGTGGGCTGCATTGTTAATAAGCCTGTTTGCACGGTCTGTTTGCAATCAGCTTGGTGGCGGCCGCCGTGGGCCTTTACCTTGATCAAGTTCCCACTGCTCAAGCCTGCGGACTAAAAGCAGCCTCTCCAGAAATGTATACGCTATTTCCATGTGGCAACTACAGTGGAAAAGCAATATTTTTTTAAAGACACTTTTTATTAACGATTTATTTTTTAAGTAATCCCTGCACCCAACGTGAGGCTTGAACTCAAATCTGTGAAATCAAGAGCCACATGCTCTAATTCTGACTGAGTCAGCCAGGCCCTTAAAGACACCATTTTCAATAGCACTGCGAACCACAAAATGCCTCGGAGTAAATCCAACAAAAGATTCAAAAGACTTGTATGCTGGAAATAAAATATCTTGGGTTTAAATTAAGTGGATGGTTAGCCTGTGCTCTCGCTTAAAAAGACACTATCTGGGGGCGCTTGGGGGCACTCAGTCGGTTGAGCATCGACTTCGGCTCAGGTCCTGATCTCACGGTTCGTGAGTTTCAGCTCCACATCGGGTCCTCTGCAGTCGGCGTGCGGCCTGCTTAGGGTCCTCTGTTCCCCCTCTCACAGTGCTTCCTCTGCTCCGGCTCTCTCTCTCTCTCTCAAAAATAAACAAACATTAAAAAAAACCCCTATGGGGTTATTTTGTGAAATTTGGCCTGATTGTCAAAGTTTACTCAAGAATGAATGGCTAAAGCTTATTAACATAAGAAAAAGGTGGACATCTGTCCAATTAAATATCACGAATAGTATATTATATTTGAAATTGTGTAACTGGAGCGTCTGGGTGACTCAGTCCGTTAAGCAGCCTTTTGGGTCAGGTATGATCTCGAAGTTTGTGAGTTCAAATCCCACATCGGGCTCTGTGCTGACAGCTCAGAGGCTGGAGCCTGCTTCAGATTCTGTGTCTCCTTCTCTCTCTGCCCTTCTTCTGTTCATGCTCTGTCTCTGTCTCTCAAAAATAATAAGCGTTAAAAAAAAAAAGTTGAGGGGCGCCTGGGTGACTCAGTTGGTTGAGCGTCCGGCTTCCACTCAGGTCATGATCTCACGGTTCATGGGTTCGAGCCCCACGTCGGGCTCTGTGCTGACAGCTCAGAGCCTGGAGCCTGCTTCAGATTCTGTGTCTCCCTCTCTCTCTGACCCTCTCCTGCTCACGCTGTCTCTCCCTGTCTCTCAAAAAAAAAATTAGAAATTTTAAAAAATTGAAATTGTGTAACTGAGATTCTCTTCAGCACAAAAATGGAGAGAACAAGAACAGAATAAAGATCCCAGAAAGAAGCTACAGGGAGGTTCGCCCAAGTTCCCAGCGCTCCTGTCAAAAGCCTGGTGTCCTCGGACCCTTCACCTACATGAGAACTGAGAACCGGATCTGCAACCATTTACCATCCAGTCCAGGGCTCCACTCCCCAAGTACCACCTCCTTCCTCTGTCGGGGAGGCCCAAGCAGGTAAGCCTTGGATTAGGCGCCTAGGTACAAAGGAAAACGTGTTCTCTTTCCAGGTACTTACATTTCAAGGGAGGAGAACCAGGAATTTGGAGACAACTCTAGGTCCTAAGAGGCTAGACAGAGACAGTAGGGCTGTCTGGCCCCGGGAGAAACTTATTTACATGGATTTTCAAGGACTGGCGTCCGGAGGGGACTCTCTCCCGAGGGGAGGAGGGCAGCTGCCTCTTCCCCTTTATATAAACAGAGAAGTCAATTTCTCGCCCCTCACCTGTTTGTAGGGCCGCTCCTGTAGGAAAAAATTCCACTGGTTCTCTTTGGGTTTCCTGGGGGGTAAGGAACATGCTTCTTATTACAACAGGGTAATTAATAAGAAATCTTATCCAGAACACATCCTGTGGGCATTAGGATGGAATTAGATTTTTAAAACATATGGCCGGTGCGTTTGCACACTGCTGGGGAAAAGCGAGACTAACTCAATAAATGTCACTAGGACTCCAAGTTACCCAAGTGGTGATGAACATGAAATTACCTCCTTACATCACACTGAATCTATCCTAAATCGAATTTGAAACTTACATGTTAAAATAAAAACTTTAAAACTGTTAGAAAAAATGGGGGAGACCTCTCGGGGGTAGGGAAAGGTTCCCTAAACAAGACACAAAAAGCACTAACCAAGAAAGATGGATATATTTTTCTACATTAAAATAGAAACCCGTGGACTTCAAAGGCACCATAAACGCCAAGGCGCCAGCGGCGACATTCACCAGGCGCATCGAGGGCAGAGCCTTCTTACCCTCAACACGGCGCATCGAAACCGTCCGAGAGGCAGCCGCACGGGAACGTCACCCACGGCAAGAGCGGGCGCGTCAGGGGACACGTCGTGGCCCCCAGAACGCGTGGACAGACGCCCAAACCCGACGACGCGGAGTAAAGCCACAGGAGGTCCCACCGCCAAGCCGGGGGCCCACCAGGCCCGCGCGCCGCCCGCCCCCCACGCCAGCCGGCCGCACGCGCGGCCCGCGGCCACGACAACGGCTCCGCGACAGCGGCCGGCCGCGGGGTCGGAATCCGGCCGGCGCGCTTCCGCCTCCGCTCCAGCCGCCGGAAGTGACGCTCGGGGGCGGGGCCGAGGAGCGCGGCGGCAGGTGAGTGACCGCGGAGGGGCTCGCGCGGTGCCCCACCCCTTCCCTGGCGATCGCGCCTCTCCGCCGCGGCGCCGCGGCCGCGGAGAGAGGCTGCCGCCCGGAGGGAGCCCGCCCACGCTGCGGCCCGCCTCGCTCGGCATCGGGCCCTCGCGTGTGCGTGCGGCGGGGTGGGCGGAAAGGCTGCCGCGGGAGCCGGGGCAGCCAGCTCCGCCAGCCCTGCGGCTCTCCAGTCCCCCCGTAACCCCAGCGGATCCGACTCCCGCAGCCCCGGCTTCAGTGGCCATCAGCTCAAGCCCCAGTTTCCCCAAAGACAGCATTTGCTCCCGGTAGGAAACTTCCCACCCCACGTCGGCTGCACAGTGAGTAAGCCAACCTTTACTGTTTGTGTCACTAAGGGCGCTGCATCGGTTGCCTGAGCGTAACGAAAAATACGAAAACAGAGTGGGCGTGAGAATTCTCTCACAAGAGCCAGAAATTCCCTAGGTCCTCTCATCAGGACCTGTTAGACCCTCAAAATAACCCAAAGCTCAACTGACATCTGTTCTTGTCTGGGGACATCACTCACGCAGGCATAGCCTGTCTTACCGAACACGAGCAAGGCGGAGTTTGGAAGGGAAAAGGCACTGGGCTCTGAAAGAGTCTCTTGCTCACCTATGAATTGACTGGAGGTGAGCTGACTAGGCGATCTGACCTTGAGCAGACCGATAAGGTATCAGAATAGGCGATTGCAATTACTTTCGGGTTCTCTTAGAAACCCTCTGATTTCAGCTAAGGAGCCTGTGTTATGTGCTCCTCTGCAGGCAGGGGCTGACAGTGTCTTTTGGACGCCGCCGTGAGACTGCCCCACTTCCTGCATTGCCGCGATCTCTTGGGGAGCATGCAGTTCTAGCAGCTTCCATTAACAAATACTGAGTCCCTGCTGGGTGCCAGGCCTTGTTCTAGGTGCTGAGGGTATAGCTCTCAACAAAGCAGAGTTCCTGTCCTCAAGGAGCTCCATTTCTACGGAAGGATACATGTGATAAGCAAATTACAGAGCATGATAAAGACAAAATATAGAACAAGGGAGGATGAAATGGAAATGCCCGAGTATCAAGTGGTGTTTTATTTGTGCATTTTACCCGTCCTCTGGTCCTTTGTTGCACTGATGAGAACGCTTTTGGCTTTGGGGCGCCTGGGTGGCTCGGGTCATTTGGGTGTATGACCTCAGCTCAGGTCATGATCTCACGGCCTGTGAGTTAGAGACCCAAGTCAGGCTCTGTCCTGACAGCTTGGAGCCTGGAGCCTGCTTTGCATTCTGTGTCTCCTTCTCTCTGCCTCTCCGCAGCTCCTTCTCTCTCTCAATAATAAATAAACATGAAAAAAAAATGCTTTAGGCTTCAGGTGTCGAGAATCCTTTAAAAGTAGCTCACCTTATGGACGGATCCCCTGGCTTTCATACCGGAAAGTTCAGAGGACTAGAAATAGGAGAGGCTGATGGCTTAAATGAAATCATCAGGACTTGGTAATGGTGGGGGTGAGGGCTCTGGTTAGTCCCCCGTCTTCTCAAAAACCTTCTCTTTGACTCGTTTCTATCTACGTTGGCTTTTTTCCTGTCTCTGTCTTACCTACTTATTTAGTTATCTGCTGCTGCGTAACAAATTAACACAAAGTTTAATGGATTAAAACAGCCAACACTTATGATCTCACAGTTTCTTTTGGTCAGGAATTCGAGTGGCTTTGTGAGGTGATTGTAGTTCAGAAACTCTCATGTGGTTGCGACCAAAATGTTGGCTGGGGCAGTAGTCACCTCAAGTCTGGACTTGGACTGTTGGAGCTGATTCCAGGATGGCACACTCACGTGGCAAGTACCTGGAGGCCTCAGCTCTCTGTTGGTTGTTGGCGGGGGTCCTTATTTCCCTGCCTGGTGGCCCTTTTCAAAGGGTCTGTGTCTTCCCATGGGGGTGCTCTTCTCTGAGAGCAAGTCCTCAGAGGGAGAGAGAGGAAGATAGAAGCCATAATGCTTTTTGTGACCCAGCTTTGGAATTCTGACACTGTCACTTCTCTGCCAGATTCTGTTTGTCAGTATTACGAAGTACAAAAGACTGCAGCATTGAGGGGAGGCATATCGAAGAGGTGGTGAACTTATTGTAAAACCACCACTCCGCCACCACTCCTGTGGGAAAAGAGTACCTATGACCTGTAATTCAAGCTGAGTTCTGGACCTAATATCCATGTGGGCGAGGGTCAGTAGGAGTCTGATTGGTTAGCTGGGCCTGGGGCAGGGGCCCTCCCCCCCCCCAGTGCAGACGGGTCCTGCCTTCCAGAACTATGTTGAGCATGTGGGAAAGCGGATTTCCCCAAGGGAAATCAAGGTGCTGTAATTCGAATGGATGTTGGTAGTCAAAGTGACCGCTACACGTGATTTATACTAGTATTTAAATTAGGTTTCGGGGTGCCTGGGTGGCTCAGTCGGTTAAGTGTTAGGGAATTAGAGCCCCACATCTGACTTTGTGCTGACAGTGCAGAGCCTGCTTGGGATTCTCCCTCTCTCTCTGCGCCTCACCCCCCCCATAAATAAACTTAAAAAACATCTTTTGGGGGGGCGCCTGGGTGGCTCAGTCAGTTAAACGTCTGATTCTTGAGTTCAGCTCAGGTTGTGATCTCAGGGTTCGTGAGTGTGAGCCCCAAATCGGGCCCTGTGCTGACACGTCAGAGCCTGCTTGGGATTCTCTGCCTCCCTCCCTCCCTCGCTTTCTCTGAAAAACAAACATTTTATTAAAAAAATTTTTTTTTAAATCAGGTTTTGGGGCACCTGATTCGCTCAGTCAATTAAGCCTCAGGCTCTTAATTTCAACTCAGGTCACGGTCGCAAGGTTTCTGAACTTGAGCCTTATGTTGGGCTCTCCAATGACAGCTGGGAGCCTCTCTCTGCCCTGCTCCTGCTCGTGCGCATGCTCTCTCTCTTTTTCAAAAATAAATAAATATTAAAGAAAACAAAGCGGAACACAGTTTTGAGAGGTGGGAGATGGGTGTGGGGAAGAAATGCACGGGCATAATTACAGGTAAAAATACTGGGCCGCGTGTGGTGCTTGTGACGGTGGGGGATGGGCACGTGGGCGGGGGCTGTTCTTATGAATATTCAAACATTACGTGACAAATGGTTTTAAAAAATAAATAATGGTAAAAAAATAAGTTTAAGTTAAGACCGATTGGTCTTGCAAAGTCAATCAAAAGTGATTAAGAGTTATACTTTATCTTTGCAAGAGCTTTTGCTTTCTGCCCCCCCACGTAAGGACAAGCAGTAACACTGGTGTGGCGGTCACAGGAAATGAAGGGATTCAGGAGAGGGCTGCTCTGTGCTATTTTCTGGACAAACTATAAAAGCTGTTGTGTGTAAGAGCGACCCGTCTGCACGCGGATAGATGTGCGGCCTTCGCGTCCCGGAGGAGGCTGAGAGCTGTCTGAATCGCTGTAACGAGGTTTGCGGCTGTAAAACGTGAGGCTTGTGAACGCGGGCCGCGTATGCGGTGATACGGTTATCCGCCTTTCCCCAGGAACTGTGCCTTCAAACGTGTTCTCGTTCAAAAGATGACCAGGGGCCTGTCCTGTGTTTGGAGATTGGGCGCTTGGCGCAGAGAGGACCACCTGTGCACCTGTGAGCAGCAGTGCGCGGTGGCCTCGTCCGGCTTCTGCTGTGCTCGGCCAGACACGCGGCGCTGCCTCGGGGGATGTGCGGGCGCCTCTCACATGCCTCATGCTGACCCGCGGCCAGCACACTCGGGCCGCTCTTGGCCGTGACGTAGAAGACGTTCATGAGCCACTCGTGTGTTTCACGAGCAGCTTTACGGCCAGGCCTTCGAACACCCTTGCTCTAGAACTGACCAGTGAGGACGGTCCCCGAAGTCCGCGCAGGGATGGTCCCTGAAGGACAGGAGACAGTTGTGCCGCAGGGCTGTGCCTTCCCGCCCTAGAAGGGCCTCCGTCTGCGGGGGCCTCGTGAGGGCTCTGCGGGGGGGAGGTGGCGAGGCCGGGTCACTGGTGCTCACACAGAACTTGCTCAGGCTGGACGCCGGTCTAGCCGGGGCTTGGAGAGAGAGGGCTTCCCAGGCAGGACGCGCAGTGCGTGGGAAGCCTTGAGGAGCAGTGACCCTTCCCGGTCAAGTCACAGCACAGGCCCGGTGTCAGACAGCGCAAATGCCCGGGGAATCTGTGACCAGATGCGGCGTATTCTGTCGATATACTTCTTACCTGTAAGATAATCTAAAGGCGGGGCGCCTGGGTGGCCCAGTCAGCTAAGCGGCCGACTTCAGCTCGGGTCATAATCTAACTGTTCGTGAGTTTGAGCCCCACGGTGGGGATTCCAGTCGGGGTAGGACTTCTTCTAGAAACACTTTCTTCGTGTTCTTTCCTTTGAAAGGTTTGTCGTTCTGCACAGGAAAGGCTGAGAAGCCCACGTAAGTCAGGAAGGTGTGAAGTCTTCGCTCCAGCAGCCCACGCATACGTCAGGTCAGGTTCACGCTGGCACGAGAAACCTTTTGGTTATTGGCTTGTGCCTGATTTTAATCTTCCAGAGCGCACGCGCCCTTTCTTTTTTGTTTCCACACCCTGTTTCTGAAGCAAGCCTTTGTGCGCTGGGTGGAGGAGAGAGGACACTCAGCCGCAAAACTCCGGTCCTTTGGGCACTTACGTTGTCACTGTGTTGTTGGGCTTTCAAGCCCCTTATGAACTCTGGCATTTGCTTTGGGCTCCGCGCGTGCTGGGGGTCACTGGAAGCGGGTTACGGGGAAGAGCGACAGCGCCTTCCTTTCCCCCAGCGGAAGGGGGAGGGCAGCCTGGGGGTGGGTCCCGGGAGCTGGGCATTGAAACAGAATTGTGGCAGGTCAGGGGTTCTGCTGTGTGATCAGAGGCCTCCGAGGCATCACACAGCGGAACTCCACTGCGATTGATTGACTTTGCGCCAAAACCAAACCAAACAAAGCGCACAGACTTCCCGGGAACAAAAGAGGTCCCTATTTAGGGAGCTTAGAGGCTCCCCAGGGCTGCCTAGGCCTGTATGGAGCTCCGACCCCGCCCTCTTGCCAAAGGCTTTCTTTTAATAATAGTTTGTTTTGAACTAATATAGACTCACAAGATGTTACAAAAATCGTGTAGAGCTGTCTTCATGCCCTCCAAATGTCTTACACAACCGAGCACTTACCAAACCAGGAAATTGACCTTGGCACAAAGCAGTCAGCCAGGCTGCAGACCTCACTCCCTATCCCACCGGTTTTCGCACATGCTCCTTTGTACGTGTGTCTGACGGTATGAATCTTTATCACAAGTACGTGTCTGTGCAGCCGGCGGCACAGTCCGGATACAGAGCTGACCCATCAAGACAAGAGACTCGCAGGCCACTGCTTCATCCCTGCCCCCCATCCCCTCCAGCCCAGCGCCTGCCCGGGCTGGCTGTGCCTGGGTGCCGTGCCCTGGAGACCAGCTCAGTTCCAGGTTCTAGAGGCAAGGAGCTGCTGGATGTAACTTACTGTCGTTTCCTGAAGTAGTCGATGGTGGGGTTATCCTCTCTCCATCTGGCCACCTCAGCTTGTTTTTAGGTAAATAAACTTACATTATTGGGTTAGGTATGTGGTCCCTACTTAGTTTTCTCTCAAAGAGTGGAAACCTTCAGAGAATGATTGCAGTATCTTTTATCTATTTGTTAATAAAGATTTTTTTAAGTTTATTTATTTAGAAATTGCACCGTGTGCAAGGCGGGGAGGGGCAGAGAGGCCGTGGAGGGGCGCAGGGAGAGAGAGAGAGAAAGAGATTCCCAAGCAGACTCCGCACTGTCAGCCCAGAGCCTGGCACGGGGCTCTGTCTCCCGAACCATGAGATCATGACCAGAGCCAAAGTCAACAGTCGGGACACTTGACCCACTGAGCCACCCAGGTGCCCTTGTTATAAAGCATATTTAATTTTACTGGGACAAAGTCTTAGAACTCTATTAATGATTAAGAACATGTACTATTCACAGTGCTTATCTCCATCAAATGACTTAATCAATCACAAGTGATTATTGAACCAGTATTACCAGTAATAGACCTATTGATGCACTTGCTTAAAGATACATGTGTTTAAAAAGTGAAGATAGGGGCACCTGGGTGGCTCAGTCAGCTAGGCGTCTGTTGATTTCAGCTCAGATCATCATCTCACGGTTCCATGAGGTCGAGCCCCGTGTTGGGCTCTACACTGATAGAGTGGAGCCTGCTTCAGATTCTCTCTCTCTCTGCCTCTCCCCCACCTCTCAAAATAGGTAAATAAACTTTAAAAAAGTTGTTTAAGGGCACCTGGCTGGCTCAGTTGGTGGAGTATGTGACTATTGATCTCAGGGTGGGTTAGAGCCCTAGGTCAGACACAGATTACTTTAAAAAAAAAAACATGGTCAAATGGCTACATTTTAAAAACAACAGCAGAGAAGGTTTTTATTTATTTATTTAATGTAGACAGAGAGCGCTGGAGAGGGGCAGGGAGACAGGATCCGGAGCAGGCTCTGTGCTGTCGGGTTAGGGCCCGAAGCAGGGCTTGAACTCATCAACTGTGAGATCACAACCTGAGCTGAAATCAGGAGTTGGGTGCTTAACCTACCCAGCCACCCAAGCGCCCCAATTTCAGATCAGTTTATGACCTTCTATAGATGTCTTAGTGGCCAGTTCAGTTTTAGACACCAACATCTGTCACTTCAAATGACGGTTCCCACAAAAATGTCTCTTACAGCTGCTTGCCTGGCCCACGGCAGTAACAGGCTCTGGGGAGGGGGCTGGCCTCCGGAAGCCTTGGGCTGGTGTTCCTGCGTCTCTGATGCACGGCCGGGTCGTAGATGCCGACAAGAGGCACGTCACCTGACCTCTTGTTACTGGGGGCCACGTGGAGAGGTTTTCCACTTTCTGCTTCTAAGTCTTGTCGCGGAAGCAGGTGGGGTGCTGGGGAAACGCATGTTCTCTGAGCCCCGGGCTCCCCGCAGAAGCCAGGCCACTGAGAGCACGACAACATTCCCGCTGTTCTTGCCATGAGACGCACCGTCTGGTCTCATCCGGTGACGTACGCCATGAGAAGCAAGGGAATGGTGTGGGCTTAGTTTCCACGTGATTTTCAGATTTGTCACTTGGCTGTTCTAACCAACCGAGCTAATGGGCCACCTGCTCCAGTCACATTTTAAGAACTCACTTTATGCCTGACACTGCATGGAATATTTCTGGAGGGAGCCATAAGAGGCCGGTAACACGCTTCCCCTCACGCCTGAGGCCCACGAAAGGGGTGAGAGCGACACCTGCGCACCTTTCAGAGACGTATCACGCGTAGGGACTGCTGACGACATCAGTGACGTTGTTTGGCCCTGGCCTCTGTTCCCAGCCTTAGGGACCCCTGTAGCTCAGGGATTCAAAGACTGATCAGGGAAAGAGCACTCCAGCCTCCTAGGTTGGGCTCTACTAAGCTTGCCAAGAATTCCAAGGAAAAGAACGCCCAGAAACCGACCTCCAGCAACTTGGTGGAAGGGAGAGGCCCTTCCCTCTTGGTGGTGCTTTCCCTCCAGGCTGGCAGTGGAGAGGCGGGGTCTCTGTCCGCTGCAGGGGCCCGAGGACAGGCTCATCTTCACCGGTGGTGAAGGGGGGTGACCAGGGCCAGAGCGGGGCAGACTTCGTGGCCAGTGCCGCTCCACTCGGCCGTTCCCTGGATCTCACTGACCGCGGCCCCCGCCTGGAACCGCCACCCAGACTGATTGACTCGGGGTGTGGCCGCGGGGTGGCATCAGGATTGTGAAAGCGGTTTTGATGTGGACCCAGGGCCAGGCAGGACCGCCGTCCCTCAGCCAGCGCGTTTCACCAGCGGCTTCACGGTCCCGGGACCGCCTGGACTCGTGAAAGCAGTTTCTCTGTGCAGACCAGTCCCCAGTCGGGCCCACGGCCGGCCAGAGGCTCCTCGAGAAGGTGGGTGTGGGCAGCCAGGGCTGTAGGCTGGGGGAGAGCCGCTGTGTCACTCTGGACGGAGCCCTGGTTCTTACACAGTCTTAAGGTGCCTTTCCCCTATTCTCTGGGACACCCTGCTTCCGACAGGAAGGGCAGCTGCAGCTCAGAGACCTTGAGCTTCCCGCTCAGTGT
Source organism: Helogale parvula (assembly GCA_004023845.1). Lineage (NCBI taxonomy): Eukaryota > Metazoa > Chordata > Mammalia > Carnivora > Herpestidae > Helogale > Helogale parvula. The sequence goes on from PJEM01009101.1 coordinate 65,798, forward strand.
GTTAAAGCTTGGAAATAAGAGGGCATTAAAGAGAGAGCTTTTAAAATCCAGTATCGCAGCCTTCCGAGCTCTCATTCGGTTCTCTTTCTTTTCCCGAAGGAACGTGTGTTATAAGTACGTCGAACACCCTCCTCTTGCAGACACGCGTCTGGGTCCGCTGAACGAGCCCCTGCCCCGCCGGCCAGGCCTGAGCCCCGATCTGCTCCGGCCCTTCCCCTGGTTCCTCCTCCAGACACGCCCGCCCCCTCCCCCACCCCGCCTCAGGCGCCTGGGTGTGCTGAGGGCCTGGGTCGTGAGTCATTGTTTGTGTTGTGTGCGGCTCCTTACCTTGGGCAGGTGCACCTTCTCTGACTTCTGAGACCTCACAGTCATGCCTCTGCACTAAGGCAAATGCACACAGCGTCCTTTGGTTTTCTTTTTAAATTGTGGTAAAATACACTTAACACCTAACACCTAGAATTTACTCTTAGGGACCTGGAACACCGCGGTGTTCTGCAGTCATGGCCACTGTTTTAATCACGCCAGAAGGAGACCCTGCACCCGTTAGCAGCCTCGCCCTGTGCCCCCCCACCCCCCGCCCCGCCCCAGCCCTGGTAGCCAGCGGTCTCCTTTCTGCTGTGCGGGGTCACCCGTTGCGAACACCTCACGTAGACGGAGGCCTCCGTGTGCCAGCTCTGGTGTCCGCGCGCCTCCCCGAGCACGGACGCTCCACGGCCCGTCCGTCTCGCAGCAGGCGTCACTGCCTCGATGGCCGAGTGCCGTTCGGTGGAGTGGATTTGCCACGTTTGGTTTATCCACCTGCTGAAGGACATTTGGGCTGCTAGAGACGGTGAGGCCGTGAGCACGCGCCCACAAGTGTTTGTGTGAGTCGGGTGCCAGCTCTCTCTCGGGCGCACACCGGAGGGGGGTCGCCGCATCACAGGGTGACGGTGTGGACATTTGAGGAGCTGTGGGCCCGTCCTCCGTGGCAGCCGCACCGGGTCCCACGTTCTCCACACCCTCCACCTCCTTGTCATCTTCCTTTTCTTTTTTAATGTTTATGTATTTATTTATTTTGAGGGAGAGAATGCGGGAAGGTGAGGGGCAGCGAAAGGGTGGGGAGAGAATCCCAAGCAGGCTCTGCGCTCAGCGTGGAGCCCAGTGCGGGGCTCGATCTCATGACCGCGAGATCACAACCTGAGCCCATATCAAGAGTTAGACACCCAACGGCCTGCGCCACCCAGGCGCCCTTCTTTTTTTCTTCATTAAAGCTACCCCAGCCTCCCCACAGGGGCAGCCATTTCCATCTGTACCTCGGGCTGCCGGGAGGCGGGAGGCGGGCTGCTGAGGCTTAGTTAATGTGTAACGCGCCGCGGCCCCTGCCCTGCCCTGCCCTCCCTCACCTGCCTTGCCTCCGGTCACTGGGTTGTGAGCAGTGAAAGCCTCCCCTGCCTCCCAGCTCCACACAACCCGTTCGCCACTTAAAGATTTCCTTAGGTGGCATCTGTGATACCCCCAACATTGATTTACCTTGTTTCTTGGGCCAGGGGTCCACACTCATGGCTGCAAGTAGGCCGAGAGGCTAAACGCAGCAGAGCCCCGGAAGGCCGCCAGTGCAGCAACCTTCTGACTGTCCCTGTCTCGTTGACACAGTGACCAGGAGCGGCGCTCTGGGATGTGCACGCAATGATGGACAGCAAGGACTCAGAAGCCGAAATCCACCCCTTGAAGAATGAAGACAAGAAGTTGCAGGAGAATCTGGGAAACCAAGCAAAACAGGAGGATAACTTGAAAAGCTCGCCTCGGCAGCCCCGCCTCTCCCGCTGCCGGACAGTGGCATTTTTTCTTTCACTATTTCTCTGCCTTTTTGTGGTGTTCGTGGTTTCGTTCATCATCCCCTGTCCGGACCGGCCCGCATCCCAGGGGGCGTGGAGCATCCACTACAACGCAGCAGGTGTGCCTGGGGGTGGGGGGGTGGGGGGCCCGAGTCCCAGAGACCAGGGTGGCCTGCGAGCAAGCAGCAGCCCGCAGCGGCTGCCAGTCCTGTGTCCCGGGTTTTCGTGGATCTGTGGGGTCTGTAGAGCAGCCTCTCGGTAAACGTGGGGCACGACCACGGAGCGCGGCAGCCTGCTCTCGTTTCAGGAAGGATGAGTTGGGTCAGTCGAGGAAAGCAGCCCATTTGGTTACATTTTTGGAATTTTAAAAAATTAATAAGACAGAGCAGCTGGCCGCACAGATAGAGGGGAGGCCATAGTGACCCGAAATCTGCAGATCTGGGAGCCCGGTCTCCAGAAGCGGTCAGGCTAACCTTCCAGCCGGCTGCGTTGGACCCCAGCTCGCGTGGTCTCGCTCAGTCTGGATTCGTGGCCTTTATGCAAAGCTACCGAGTCAGTCCCTCTGTGGACACTCTGCCTCCTCCTTACGGTGGGGCGCCTGCAGCGCGCACGGGAGCGGGCACCGCGGAGGCTCTGTGACCGCTGCCGGGCCGGGACAGGGAATGAGTTTCTCGTCTAACCCCACAGACCGTTTTATTCAAAGTTTCATGCTTAATTTTGAGAGGGAGGGATAATGTATGTTTGTGTTTATTTTTGCAGTTTTTTTTGAGGTATAATTTATATGTCAAAATACTCACTTGTTTTAAGTATACTTTTAGTCAATTTACAGAGCACATCCCAGTTTTAGCAGATTTCTGTCATCCCGACAAGGTTTCTTCCTCCCCTTCCCTCCCCTGCCCAGGCAGCCACGGTTCACTATCCGGGTCCACACACTTACCTTTTCTGGACACTTCATGTAGACGAAGCCAGGAGACCCGGGCCCTGGAGCCCGGCCTCGCACACCGAGACAAGTCTGTCGGTCACAGCATGCCCCTGTTCTCTCTGGTGCCGAGCAGGGCTCCGCCGTGCGGGCGGGCCACACCGTCCATCCGTCCGTCTGTTGGTGGACATCTGGGTTGTTCAGTGTTTTGCTGTTATGACTAATGCTGCTGTGGCCATGTGTCCCCACGTCTCTTGGGTAGATTGCCAGGGGTGGCGTTGTTGAGGCTCTTGGTTAAGTTCAGGCTTAGCCTTCCTGGTAAGTGCCGAGCTGTACAGTTATAGAGGGTTCTAGATGCCCCACATCCTTGATAACACTCGTTTTCCGCCTCTCTGCGTCCAGCGTCCCAGAGAGCATAAAGTGGTGCCACGTCATGGTTTTAATTTGAATTTCTCTCGTGACTAATGATGCTGAGCATGTCTCCGTGGGGTATTGCCATTCTTGAATCTTCTTTTTTGGTGTAGGTCTATTCAAATCTTTTGCTCATTTAAAAGATAGGATTTTAAAATTATTGAGTTATACAAGTTCTTTATGTATTGTAGATACAAGTATTTTTTGATACATGATCTGCAACTATTTGCAACCAGTCTTTGGCTTGTCTTTGCATTTTTGTGAGGGTGTCTTCCAAAGCACAAGAGATGTAAATTTTGATGAAGTCAGGCGTATGTTTTTTATCGTGGCTCATACTTTTGGTGCCGAAAACCTCTGCCTAAGTTAAAGCCATGAAGATATTTTTTTCCTGTATTTTCTTCTAGAAATGTCATATTTTTAGTTCTTTGACTTAGGTCTATGGCCCACTTCCCCCCTCTAAAGTTTATTTCTTTATTTTGAGAAAGAGAGAGCGCACGTGAGGTGGGGAGGGGCAGAGAGAGAGGAGAAAGAGAATCCTAAGCATACCCTGCACTGTCAGCACAGAGTCTGATGCAGGGCTCGATATCACAAACCGTGAGATCATGACCTGAGCTGAGATCGAGAGTCCAACACTCAACCGACTGAGCCACCGAGGTGTGCCGGGTTTTTTGCATTTAGTTTTTTTTTTAATTTTTTAAAACATTTTTTGAGAGACAGAGTGAGACAGAGCGTGAGTGGGGAGGGTCAGAGAAAGAAGGAGACACAGAATCCCAAGCAGGCTCCAGGCTCTGAGCTGTCAGCACAGAGCCTGACACGGGGCTCGAACCCACCAACCGTGAGATCATGACCTGAGCCGAAGTCTGACGCCCAACCGACTGAGCCACTCAGGCGCCCCGGTTTTTTGCATTTAAATGTAAATTTTAGGATGAGTTTATCAGTTTCTATAAAAATGCCTTCTGAGTTTTTGATGGAAATAATATAGAATCATCTGTAGATTAGTTTGGGTGGAATCACGACTTAACAATATTAAAGGCTGGGTCCATGTGTAGAGTGTACTCTGTTTCTTTAGATCTTTAATTTCTCTTAGTATTTTATAGTATGCAGTGTACAATCTTACACTTGTTAAATTTATTGCAAAATGTTCTCTTTGATGCTTTTGTGAATTTAATTTTCCGGCTGCTCATTGGTGGTGTATAGAAACACTACTGATTATTATATTAATCTTTTCTCTTGTGATTTTGTTGAACTCACTAATTAGACTAGAAGGTGTGTGTGTGTTTGCAATTTCCTACATACAGAATCATGTGACATGCAAACCAGACCGCTGTACTTCTTCCTTTCCAATCTGATTCCATCTTATTTCTTCTTGCCTGATTTTACTGGCTAAAACCTGCAACCAATAGAACGGACAATGTCAGACAGACATGGTAAGAGCAGATGCCTTCTTCTTGATCTTAGAGAGGAAACTTGCGTCTTTCAGAATTCACCATAGAGCTGTGAGCTGTAGGTTTTTTAAGATACCCTTTATCAGCTTTTATGTATTTATTTTGAGAGAGAGAGCATGCGACCGGGGAGGGGAAGAGGGAGAGGAGAGAGAATCCCAGGCCGGCTCCACGGGGCTCGCATGGAGCCCGACACGGGGCTCCGCCTTACAAACCTTGAGATCATGACCCGAGCCAAAGTCAGACGTGTAACCAACTGAGCCGCCCAGGCGCCCTTTTCCAGAAGTTCTAATCATCTCCGCAGAAACTCTGTCCATACAATATTTACCCTCCTGTGCCTGGCTGCCTTCGCAGCGTCCAACGCCCCCAGGGCTTGTCCGTGCCTCCTTCCGTTTTACGGGAGAATCCTGTGTGTTGTGTGTGGACTGGGCGTGGTTCATCTTTTGTGGCACACACTTGGCTTGTTCCCACCTGGTGGCTGCTACGAGTAATGTAGTGAACTTGGCTGTGTGCGAGTTGGGTCCCTGTCCTCAGTATTTTGGGTAAAAGTGTGAGGTAGTAAGTGTCTCCTTATGATTTTGATTTAATTTTCCTAATTGCAGGTAATGTTGAGCATCTTTCAGGTGCCATGGCTGTCTATGCCTTTTCTTAGGAAACGTGCCTCTTCGGGCCCTTTGCCTGTTTGTGCACTGGGTTGTGGACTGATAGGAGTGCTCTCTCCGGCATGTCGGTCCCTTATCAGATATCTCGTTAGCAAATATTCTCTCGCACTCTGCGGGCTGTCGTGCCACACTCTTGACAGTGAACCTTTGATACCCATAAGTTTTAAATTTTTTTTTTTTTACATTTTATTTATTTCTGAGAGAGTGTGAACAGGGGAGGGGCAGAGAGAGAAAGAGACACAGAATCTGAAGCAGCCTCCAGGTTCTGAGCTAGCGGTCAGCACAGAGCCCAACGCGGGGCTCGAACCCACGAACTGTGAGATCATGACCTGAGCCGAAGCCGGCCGCTCAACCGACTGAGCCACCCAGGCGCCCCGATGCCCCTAGTTCTAAATTTTTATGAACTCCGGTTTGTCTAATATTCTTTTGTTGCCTGTGCCTTTGGTGTCATGTCCAAGAAATCATCACCAAATCCAGTGTCATGAGGATTCTCTATCTGTCCTTCTAGGAAGCTCTTAAGTTTAGGTCTTTGATCCATTTTGAGTTTGTTTTTGTATATGGTGTAGGGTAAGGGCCCGGCTTCATTGTTTTGGTGCTTGATTGTAATGCATTTATCATGTGAGTCTTTAAACAAAGGTAAGAAGTAGACACTTACGAGTATGGGAGTGTGGACTCCTGGACCCCAGACTGACGTCCAGAGGGATTCCTTCCCGAAGGAGAGATGTTCAGGGAACGCACGTGTGCACCCCGCGACCTGCTGACGGCTGGCTTCATCCACTGCAGTTGTGAAGGGCGCTGGGCTGGCACGTGCCGGCCGGGGCCCCGGGGAGCACGGAGGCAGGTTGAGTCAGGGCGCCTGGCTGGCTCGGTCGGAAGAACGTGTGACTCTTGATCTCAGGGTTGTAGGTTCATGCCCCACGTTGTACATAGCAATTACTTTGGAAAGAAAAGAAAAGTTAAAAAAAAAAAAGTTGGTTGTGTCGGACTTGGCCTGGCCTTTACACCAGGCACAGCCTGAGGGGCATACTCTGTGGTTTTCTTTTTCAGTCACCTATGACTTTCTGGCTACAGAAGACATAAACAGGGACAGGATCCAAGATGTTCTCTTCCTTTATAAAAATTCCAACAGCAGCAACAATCTCAGCCTGTCCTGCGCTGATGAAGGTAATTGCATTTTTTATCTGAAAAAGGAGGACCTTCTCAGGTGGAGGGATCCTCTCCCTTTGCTATGTTTGAGGAAGGCAGATGGTGGAGTTTCCACCCTTCCTTTCCCGCAGGACGAGAAAGGGATAAGGGGGCAAGCCCTGGCCCCAGCGCCCTGGCCCCTGTGCGGCTCCTGGCCCCATGGGGCCAGCACTAGGGTCCCCGTGAGCGCCAGGGTAACGGCCCGGGCCCGGAACCGGGGTGCGGGGAAGAGGGCCTGACATGCCCCGTAGAGCTGGGTCTCTCCCTTCCAGGCTTTTCTTCCCCCTGCACCTTTGTGGCCGCCGTGTCAGGGGCCAACGGCAGTGTGCTCTGGGAGAGGCCCGCAGCCCAGGACGGGGCCCTGGTGCAGTACGCTGTCCCACAGCCACAGGGCAGCAGGACGGCGTCTGCCTGCGTCCTTCTGGGCAGACCTGGTTCTTTCGTCGCTGTGGACTTGTTCACAGGTAGGCGGCTCCACACGGGAGGTCCCCCACCAGGCAGCTCTCAGGAGGTTCAGCCTGTGTTCTCAGGAAGGAAGGTTCCAGGGGAGGGAGGGAGCCTCTGTGGGGATGCCACCTCCTAGCCGTCACGCCCTGCTACCCTGACCCGTCATGTTTCACCCTGCCTTGTCACCTCCTGGCTCCGTCTTGCGTGGCCAGCAGAGATGGGGGAGCTCAGTGGCGGCTGCCTTTTGCGGCACCCGGGCCAGCGTCTGGAGGAGTGAGCCTGTCAGGGCTCTGGACACACGGGTGTCCGTATCCGGGCCTTAATGTAACAGGCTGTGGGTGCCCCATCCCTCACCAGGGTCTTAAGGAATTCTGGGCCTTGACACTAGGTATGCTGAGTATTGGCATTTCCCTTGCCAGCTGTGGTTTTAAAGATCTAGAGGAAAATAAGCAGAAAGAACAGAGGAATTAGTCTTAAAAAGGGTGTGGACGAGACTGTATCTGGGTAGGAAAGACGGTGTTATGTCAGAGCTGGGCTTCTGTGGGTCCAGCCATAAGCACGCACCTTCCTTCTCTGCCTCCTGTGCACAGGGATCTTGGCGGAGGCCAAGGGTCCCAGCGGTAGTCAGGGGTCCTGAGGGGCTTGGGACGTGTCATGGTCAGGCCCGTCCATCCAGACGGGAGCGTCAGGATTGGCCTTGAGACATTCTAAAGCCAAACGTGAGAAGACATGGAGAAGCAGAGAAGGAAGGTGGAGCTCTGCGGTTTCAGAAACAGTGCCTGTGACGTTGCGGCCCGTGACCGCATCTCTGCCGGCCAGGGGCGCGCTGCACCTGCCACTGGCTTCCCGCTGGCGGGCGTTCCCGCCTCTCAGCGTGGGTGCTGTGTGGCGGCCGGGCTGGGGCAGAAGGGGATCTGGAAGCCAGCCCTCAAGTGACACACTTGGTTTTAGGGGAGACCCTGTGGAGCCACCCCAGTAGCTTTGGGAGGAACGCTTCCAACCCGAGCTCTTTACTCCAACTGCCCGACGTTGATGCTGACGGGGCCCCGGACTTGCTGGTTCTCACCCAGGAGGACAAGGAGGTGCCGCTCCCCTCCCACTCCCCGTGGCCCCCTCACCGTTAGGCCTCTGCCCCTGGTCCACGTGCACTTGTTGGCAGAACTTGGATCTGACCGTTGGTCAGGGGACTCACCCAGGGCCCCGTGCTCCTGGCACCTGCGGGCCGGCACACTGGGGCGGCTCTGGGCCTCCCCAAGAAGGAGGGAGCCATTTGGGCCATGGCAGCCTGGGGGGTGGCGCCCTGTAGGCTAGCGTGGGGCTGCCCGCGACTCCCAGGAGGGTTTTTACACCCTCTCCTTTGTGTTACAGGTTAGCGGCTACATCTATTCAGGCAGCACTGGGCACCAGATTGGCCACCGAGGCAGCCTTGGTGTGGGCGGGACCGGTGGCTCCCTCCTCCACGTCACCAGGACGGGCGCTCACTACATCCTTTTCCCCTGCGGTATGTCGTGCCTGCCGTCTCCAGGGCTGTCCCTCTCGTGGGAGCCACGATCCTCAGTTGCTCACTGACAGGCTCCGAAAGCCAGAGGGTCTCTGCGCCCGAGGCTCAGGGAGGCCCCTTTGTGTCCTGGCAGCAGGGCTCGTGAGGGGCCTCCTTCCTGCCGGCAGTGACTCAAGGCGCTTCTGTGTTCCCACAGCAAGCTCCCTCTGTGGTCACTCCGTGAAGGGTCTCCATGAGGAGGTGACCGGGATAGGGAGCCCCCTGAAGAGAGACCCGCGCTGGGAGGGCATGCTCAACGCCACCGCCCACGGGGTGCTCTGGCGCAGGTTGGTCTGGGTGGCGGATGGCACAGGTGGCCCCGTCCCAGTGCTCGGAGCCGTCGAGCGAGCCAGGAGGCGAGCCCCTGTCTGCCGCCGGGCTCCGGGGCTGTCCTGGCCCCAGACCCGGGAAGTGGGCCTACGGCCTCTGAGAAAAGCCAACAGGAAGGTAGATCCCTGGCAGTGGGCTCACCCTCATCCCCGTCCACATCCGGGGTCTGGTCTTACCTTAAACCGGAGAAGCAGGGAGTGTGGGCTGAGCCGGGAGCTGAGACACACAGCCC
>PJEM01009102.1:0-23050 GCA_004023845.1 Helogale parvula
AACACTGGAAGCAAGACAGACGTGGTTGTGGTCGCCTTGTGAACCTGAAGCTTGGCTGTGCAGGCAGACAAGCTGGACTAGCCCCATGCACTTGGCCCTGTGTGAGGCTGTCTTGTCCTTCGGGGCATAATGGAGCACACGATGAGGCAAATGGGACCCGGAGGTAATGAGAACAGAAGAAAACAACGATGGCTGCCATTTACTGAACACTTACTACATACCCAGCTCTGTACTCAGCCCCTTCCCCTTGTACTGTGGTTCAGTCTGCTCAGTAGCCCGGGATACACAGATGCTGCCATTATGCCCATTTCCCAGAGCAAACAGCAGAGGTTTAAAGAGGTTAACAGGCCTGATGTTAGATATGCAGGTAGCCTGAGACACAGGACAGTTTCCTTGGTGGTTAGATGGGGGGTAGGGGAGAAAGGGAGTTGGGATGGGGCAGTGCCAGTCCACTGTTGGTGGGCAAGGCCAACATCAAGGTCAGTGGCAAGGTTCACAGTGACCCTTTAGCATCCAGAGGCATTGTACTTGAGCAGCCAGTACCTGGGTCCCCAGCAACCCCGAAGCCACAGTTTCGCCCACTTCTCAGTGGGTGCTGAGCTTGGCAGAGAGGGGAAGACCCTGGCCCATGACAGGACTTCAGTCTGGAGTGGGTGGTCCACCTTGAGCTCAGGGCACTTAACTGCATGGGGGTTCGACTCCCCTCCCCCAACCTAAGCAATGTGCCTGGGAGCGGGAGCCATGTTTAATCCGTTGTCTGCCCCTCACTGTGGCATTGGTGTGCACTGCTCCGGGCTCAGCGAGACCAGGGGACTATCACCGGCAATGGGGTAGCGCAGCTGCACCCAAAATCACCACAGAGCGTGCTGGTCCCACCCCTCCCCACCCTGCCCCTGGTCCCGCCTCCAGGGAGGAGTCTGGGAGAAGGGCAAGTCTGGATGCCAGGCCCGGCTCCCCGCCCCCTCCTCAATTTGCATACTCCCTTCCTGGTCTGATAAGGGGGACACAGTCTCCTTTCAGCTGCTGGGGCCTGCCAGCCGTGCCTGCCACACCTCCAGTCATTTAATCCCTGGGGACAGATCTGTATGGGGTGTCTGCAGGCCCAGTCCGCAGCTCAGCTCACTGCCCACCAGCTGGGTGGCCCCTGGCAAGCCGGGCCTTTCTCTTGGCCTCGGTTTCTTCAGCCATAAATGCAGATCAATGTTGCCTCCTACTCTTTAGCTCTTCAACCTCTCGTAAAGAACCGTTACTACCGTCATCAATAGAAGTTGTAGTAAGTCTAATATGTGGGGCCCCTGTCTCATACCAGGCTCTGTGCTAAATGCCTTGTCTTTGTTAGTTTCTAACCCTCTCAGCTACCCTAAGAAAGTGGGTGGTTGCCATCCCTATTTTATAGCGGGGAACCTGGAGCACAGAGATATTAGGTGACTTACCTGAGGTCACACAGCTGACCCCCATCCTATTGTCTTTATACTCTCTGTCCTGTTACTCTTTTCTTTGATGTCACTGAGGGTCAAATCTCACTGTTGGCTGAATCTGGTATATTATTTTCTTACGTGTTTCATACTCTGCTGTGAGCTGGTGCCTGGCGGCGTTATCTTTGCTTCTCGAGGGGTCTTAGGGGACGACCAGCCTGGGGCCTGTCTTCCCCCTTGACTTGGGAACCCCCAAGTATGCAGAGGGACAAGTCTGAACCAAATCTCAAAGGCAGGGACAAGGCTCCCAGTTTCCAGGCAATTCTGATTTCCTTGCACCTCACCTTCCTACCTCCTGTTCTGGCAGGTCAGACCTGCCTGTTTATCATCCAGCTTTGCCGGGTGTGTGTGTGTGAGTGTTGACTCTCCCAACCTGCGCTCTCCAGAACTCTATCCAATCCTTTCCAGTGTCCTGCCCTGGTGGGACTCAGGGCCTGATCACCAGGCCTTGAGGCCTTAATCCGGAAGCTCCCCTTTCCCGCAGAGCCCAGCGACACAAGACGGCCATATCCCATTCCCGAGTGTCCTGCTGGTGATCAGTTCTGACTTCAGCACATGGTCCCCACACGTTCCCTTGCCTTCCTGCAAGCCGGCCGAGCACTGGACGATCTGAGGCAGCGTTTCTTAATGCTTAACGCCAGGAATTTCTTAATTCCCGACAAAAGTGTCGTCAGGAATCCAGCCTGCCTGGTTGCCAGACAGGAGGTCCAGCCCAGGCTTGTGTCCACTGTGTGGCTGTCCCCTGTCGATACAGCTTCGTGTTCAACCCTCTGCAGGACCCCTGTTACACACGTGTGGTTCCTAATACAAATGTGATTGATAATGTGTGCAGGGTCAGGAACCTGGTGGGTGCTCCAGTCATGCCCTTTTCCCGTGTTCCAGAGGTCGAGGTGCAGTTAAAAGGAGAGAGTGCCCAGTTTAGGGGTGTCTGGCGAGCCAGGCACTGGGCCAAGCCTGTCACCACCACCCCTCTGGCTTCTGAGCAGCTCCTGTCCTAGGCACGGGCATCATCAGCATCTCACAAACAGGGAGACTGAGGCTCAGGGAGGAAAAAGTGTTTGCCTAAGTCACAGCCCGCACGCAGTGGAGCTGAGACTGGAGGCACTGTGTGTATGGGGGCGCCATGGACGGACTGGCACAGAATGGTGGAGCGAAGGGCCCTGGCACAGGAAAGCAGTCCGACGGGTAGACAGGCCGGCGCATCTGCGAAGTGGGAGAGCAGTGGCTGGGGATGGAGTGGGAGGCAGGCTGCTTGTGTCTTAGCAGCCGGGTGAGCGAGACCAGGAGGCAGGTGGGGGTGGGTAGGGGAGAGACCTACCTGCATGCGCATCAGTGTGACCTGAGCTCTGAAGAGGCCTCACCCACTCCTCACCCACTGCTGAGATCACGTGCATCACAACCCTCTCCCTACCCCTTCATGCCTGGTCAGCCCTGCCTCACCTGCCAGTTCTGAGCGTGGGGCCTCTTTCTCTAGGGAGCCCTCCCTGAACCTCCACCCCACCCTACTGTGAGTGTGAACTTGCTGAGGGCTCACTTGGGGCCTCCCATACAGCAGACACTGCTCTCAGATCCATTTTGCAGGTGGAGAGACTGAGGCTGAGGCAGAGAGGTTAAGAGGCGGAGTGGCCACGCAGCTGTGCCCCAGCTACTCAGGACCCTCTTATTCTTACTTAAAGCCCTAGCACCATCCTGTGGAGCCAGTCCAAATCCTTCTAGGTGGTTCCCAGCCTCCTGGTAGGGCATCTCCTCACAGCTGGGAAGACCTGTGGGAAAGCACTGCCTGGTGCTCCCCAAACTGCCTCCCTCTGCCAACCCTTCCTGTCCAGGCTCCTTCCTGCCCCCTTCCACCCTGACTATGGGCAGTCCCCCATCCCTTCCGCAGGCCTTACTTTCTCTGTCAGACTGATGCCTGAGGGCAGGGACACAAAGGGGACCAGGTTCCAGCCTTCTCTGGAGAGGTCTAGTGAGAGGACCATGGAGAAGAGGAGGGGATGGACCTGTCAAGGGCAGGGGACACGCAGTAATGATAACAGGGACCCATGAGCTGGGCATGGACCCGGGAGCTTGGCACAGACAAACTCTTAAGGTTCTCTGTCATTGCTCTGAGAAAGGGACGCTGCCTGTGTCCCCATTTTACAGCCGAGGAGACCGAGACACCGGGAGGGGGCGTCATTGGCTGAGAGTCCCAGAGCCAGGGATCGGTGCTCCTGGGAGTCAAGCCCCGGCCTCTGGCTCCAGAGGTGTTGAGGAAATGCGGCTTTGCAGTGTGCCACTGTGAGTGTGTGCTGCATGCGCAGTGTACACCGCCAGGTCAAGTGTGGCAGGGAGTGGATGGTAATCGACAGGCAGGCAGGTTCCCAGCCTCATCCAACCTTCCAGAGGCTGGACAGCTCCAAGGGCGTTCAGGGACAGGATCGAAAGGGCGTGCGCGTGCTGGTGGGTGTCGGCCTTCTCATCAGCCCAAGACGGAGCTTTCCCGGGGGTGAGGAGTCCACCTCTGCGGAGCATTCAGTGAGCTCAGCTTCCCTTCTTGCCCAGGCTCGGCCTTCTCCCAGGGTGCCCTGGACTTGACCCCAGCCTTTGCACTCTTCTCCCTGCAGGGAGCCGGGAGGCTGCCTTCACGTACGCTATCATCGCCGCCGGCGTGGCCCACGCCATCACCGCTGCCTGTACCCAAGGTAACCTGAGTGACTGCGGCTGCGACAAGGAGAAGCAAGGCCAGTACCACCGGGACGAGGGCTGGAAGTGGGGTGGCTGCTCTGCCGACATCCGCTACGGCATCGGCTTCGCCAAGGTCTTTGTGGATGCCCGGGAGATCAAGCAGAATGCCCGCACTCTCATGAACTTACACAATAACGAGGCAGGCCGGAAGGTAGGCAGCCGGCGCGGGGGCCGGGCAGCTGGCACAGATGTGCGGTGACGCAGCTTGTTCCTAACAGCTGGCGTTGGGTACCTGGTGGCGAGCCACGGGGCTCTGCCCTTAGCTCTGCTGGACTCTGTGGTTGATTTGCTGTGGTCAGGATCTGTGTATGGCCATGAAGCATGTCAGGGACTAGAGGGACTGAATCACGGAGTCTCTGTTAAAACATTTTATTGGACATGACTTGGCAAGATGGAAAGGGGGATGGATGTGATGTCTTATCCTTGGGCCCATGAAATCCGCTATACAAAACTCGGACTGTAGGAAGGGGTTGAGGTGAGTTCAGTAGGAATCATCCCTGTGGAGCAGTTGCCAGGGCCGCTAAAATGTCCTTGGTCACCTTAATCAAGATCTGGAGCTCAAAATAAGGGAGGTGACTGTTTTGTCTTTATTGCTTCCTGCGATCCTCCTGGATTCTGGGCTCAGCTTAGAAAAGAGTCAGAGATGTTTCAGGATGTTTCTACTGGAGGTGGCTGAAATAGAAAGGGGGCCAGACACCTTGTCCCATGAGGCGCTGGCTGTCCCAAGGCAAGGGGTCTTCAGGCCTAGAGTACAGAGTGAGGGCCTATGGGTGGGGAGCGTGTCACAGACAGGCAGGTCCTACCAGTGTGAGGACAAGCCACAGCCATTGTGAAACAGATTGAGTTACCAAGAAAGTGAGCTCTCCATCCCAAGAATCATTCAGGCACAGGCAGCTTGACCAGGCACCTCGGAGCACCCAAGTCAGAGCTGCGTGGCTTGGAGGCTGTCCCGGGCAGAGGCCTGAGGTTGGAAGTGGGTTCTGGAAGGGCCTGTGAAGGCCAAGATGCTCAGAGCCCACACTGGGGCTCCCAGGCCCAGGAGGTGCTGGGAGAGGAAGGTCTCTGGGGCCCGGCTGGAGCTCCATTGAGAAGCACCTGTGAGCCAGTGCAGATCGGAAGGGAGAGCTCCAGGCCACCCAGGTCGGGGACAGACTACTGTGGTGACAGGACATGTGCAGCACTACCGGAGGCCACAGGGGCCAGGCAGGAACAGGAGTGACAAACATGAGGGGAACCAAACCTTCTGATTTTACACTCAGGTTTTTACATGTAGTCCCTTCACTTCTAAGTGTTGGCGTTTAAAATTGGTAGTCACCGGAAACTCTTAAAACAATACAGAAAAGGGTGAAAAGAATGATGACCAGAAGCTCAAACACATGCATCTCCTGGCAAAGTGTGGGCCTCAAGCTACCCATTCGAGCAACGGATGGTTAGGGGCACCCATCTGGTCCTGCTCGAGCCCATCCATGGGTCAGGCAGTCTTCCAGCTCTGGCTGTATCCGCTCACTTAATCCTCAGGGCGTTCCTGTGAATGGTTTTCTCATGATCCCCACTTCCCGGGTGAAGATGTGGAGGCACAGAGCAGTCAGGCAACAAGCTGAGGCTCCCATGGCTGATGAGCAAAGTCAGAATTTGAACCCAGGGCTTCTGGCTCTGGAGTCGGCATTCTCTGCTGGCCACGCGCTGCCGCAGGGGGATGGTCACAGCGGGGGCTGGCAGTGGGCCGCCTGGGTTCACGTTCTGGCTCTGTCGCTCCTTCCTTCATGAGAAGGAGACAGAGTATCCTCGGGGAAGGGCCCAGAGCCTGGCGCATAGGTAGCCCTCAGCACAGGCCGGGTGTGACAAGTCGTGCCAACAGGTGTCCTGGGAGAGGGAGTCCGTCGGGCAAGTGGCGTTGGGGGTGGCGCACGCACACCTTGGTGGGGAGCGAGCCCCCTGGCCTGCATAGGAATGACACAGGCCAGCTGGCCCTTCCTGCTGTCTTCAGCACCCCCCACCCTCCTCCTCCCCTCCAACCTCTTGCCACATCCTGTGTGTCAGAGGCTCCCGCTGCCAGGGTGAGTCACCGGGCAGAGCTGCTCACCTGGCCGGGCCCAGGATGATGTCCTGGGGTAAAGTGTAAGGCCCTGCCCCTCCAGTCTCGTGGCTGGGAGCACCTACCTGCGGCCAACACGCTCCCCCAGGGGCCCGGGCTCCTTGCTCCTTCCATGTCTGCGGTCAGATCACTCCTTGGGGCTGAGGTCACAGGTCACAGGCTCCCTCCTGCCCTGGAGGCTCTCACTTCCTGGGGGTAGACGGAAGGAAGACAAGTGGCTTTCCTCTCCCAACCTCAGTTTCTTCAGCTGTGCCTACATGGTTGGGCCCCTGTGAGAACTGACGGGGAGAATTCCTAGCCCGGGGTAAGAAAGGATCTGCAGGTATCACGTGGGACAGGGCTTTAGAAGCAGCGGGTGTGGAGCAGCTCTGGGGTGATATAGATGCTAGGGGCTGTCAGAGGCCATAAAGCCAACCTTGGTGGGCTTCCTGGAGGAGGTAGGCCTCCCAAATGAGTGAGGTTTGGCTAGGCAAAGAAGAGAGGTGAAGGTAACCCAGGTCTGCGGTACCTAGGTGGTGGCCAAAGGGCCAGAGGCGGGGGCTCGGGGTCCATTCAGAGGCCCCAGACCGGTGGGTCCACGGGTCCCTGAAGGGGTAACAGCAGCTGAGGATTCTGCAAGGTCACCTGCCAGGTTAAAGAGTGGGAAGGGCCTCGAATTCTCCCTTCAGATCTTCCCCGGGCTGCGTTCCTCTTACTGTTTAAACTTCAGCTCAGAGGTCCCCTCCTCGGAGAAGCTTCCCTTTCAATTCCTTCTGATCCCTTTCTCAGATGCTGCCTTGTTCTAGGGCTTTCTCCCCTACCGAGGCCATAGCTCGGTGAGCACAGAGACTTTGCGTGTCTCGTCCACAGCCACACGCCAGAGCCTGGCATACAGAGGCCTTCTACACACAAGCAGCGAGAATGGTTGAGCCCCTCATGGTCCCTGTGAGCCACGGATGGTTCTGGAGCAGAGGAGGTGTGGAAGTCACAGATACTGACTCCAGGGAGGCCGAGGAAGGCTTGTGGCAGCATCAGGAGCAGGGTCTGGGAAAGAGTGGAAGGCTGGGTCCAACGTGATGTTTCTGAGCAGGAACAACCGTCCCGGCTCCGGGAGCCGAGCCGCAGCAGAGGGGATGCTCCCCACACCTAGCTCCCCACTAGTTGGGGAGGACCCTTGAGGGGGCCTTCCCAGAACAGCCATTCACCTTGGCACTACATATCTTCCAGAGCCCAGAGGTAGAATCCAGTGTACACGGGAAAAGACCCGAGCACCCCTTTGCAGGGTGCAAATGGAGGCCACCCAGGACAGTGGCCATACTACTCAGGCAGGACACAGAGGGAAGGCAGCTTTCCAGCCTAGCCCTGCGGTGGCCAGACTGTCGCTCCCTGCTACAGGGCACCCCAAGGCTCCAGGTATATATCTGAGTGGCCAGGGGCAAGAAGCAAGATTGCCCACTTAGCCTGGGGTTAGTAAGGCTTGGTATATATCAGCTCAGGGTCCCATCCCTTTTGGAGGGCTCAGTTTCCCCATCTGTTGAATGGGGCCATGATCCTCAATTTGTTCTGGGCCCCCGGGTGCTGGTCAGGTCCAGGCGAGGGTACCAGGGGGGAGATGCCCACAGGGCCCTGCAGTGCGCTATTTGCTACTCAGACATGGGGGCCCACCGCAGGACCTCCCCCCTAGTAGGCTTTGTGGGCCCCACACACAGCACAGGTGGGTTGCTGACAGCAGACAAGGGGCCAGCCCGAAGCTGCTCCCGACTGAGCGTCTTGGAAAGGATCACAGATGTGTTTATCGCTGGCTCCCTTGCTCCTGCTGTGAGAAGACAAGACTCAACCCGACCATGGGCTCTGGGCTTGTTGGCAGCTGGTGAGGCACAAAAGGAGGAGCAATCAGGGAAGGGGTAGGTGTCCTAAGGGGCAGAGGTGCGGTGGCGGGCCCCATGACGGGGATGCAGGGTGGCCCACCGCCTCCCCTGGCAGACAAGGGAGGATAAACGCCATGGGACATCGTGGCCTTACGGGTCTCTGGTTCGGTTCTGAGCCCAGGCAAAGCCAGGCGCTCACCTGCAGATGCAGGCCGTGGGCCTGGGGAGGTGGGGGCACTGCTGCAGGCTGGGGGCTTTCCCCACGCCGTCTCATGCAGTTGTGTGGGGTTGAATCAGAACGATCAGGGGAGAAGATAGAAATGGGGGTGCCAACAGCTCTTGGGGGAAGGCAATTTTAGAAGTATAGCCTCTTCCTATCGGAAATGAGGGGCATGATATTTTTGGGTTGAAATCACAGCCCATGCAGGTCGGGGTGGTAGAATATTAGATCGGCACCCTCACACCTGGAGCTTGGAATCCTGGGATCTGGTTGGGAGGGAGAGAGGCGTCAGAAGTGCTGGGCTGACATCTTTGGATGGCGGACTCTGCGGCTTTGCAGGATTTCTTCTCAGCCTTTTGGGGGAGATGAACTAGGCCTGGTTCTCGCCCCCAAGATGCTCAGTCTTGTGAGAGCATCAGTTAAGAGCAACTAAAATAAGCTTCAGGGCCGCCCTCCACCAGAGAAATGCCACGCAGAAGGCAGAGGAGTGGTGTCCTCTTGGAAAAGTCTGGAGCCCTCTGGGAGGAAGAGGGGACTCTTTAGCAGGGCTTTGAAGGTTAGGTAGGAGTCCTCCAGGTGGACAAAGCGGGTGAGAAGGAAGATAGTTCAGGCAGTGAGCCTGGTGAGGTGCTCTGTGGGTCTGGGGAGAGGGGGGTAATAGGGGTTGAGGCTGCACAGAGGTTAGGAACAAATGCAGGGCCTTTAAGGCCAGTTCAAGGAGTGAGACTTTTCTGCTTCTGCAGGAGTCCTGAAGAGGCTTTGAGGGAAAAGGGCGTAGGCAGGTTTCGGGCCCTCTCTGGGACACAGTGGACAACCGAGTGAAGGGGGCGGGGACCCGAACCCAGCAGGGGCCTTGGGAGAGGGGGGAGAGACAGCTGGTTAGGAAGCAGGGTAGACAAGACCCGCCTTGGGCTGTGCTGGGGCTGGATGGGTGCACGCCTCTTCTCACGGGGATCAGGACCTGGGGAAGAGGAAGACCCGTCTCAGGAAAAATGGTTAGGGGGCATGGGTGCTTTGGGGACTGAGAGACCCTGTGGGCTGCAAGGGGGGTGGTGCCCAGGGGTACCATGGATGCCTAGATCTTACTTCTGGAGGGAAGATCTTGGGTGGAGCCACTTCCTGGCAGCCACCAGCAGGAGGCAGTAATAGAAGCCCTGGCCTTTGGTCTGATTGCCCAGAGGGAGGATTTGCGTGGGAAAGCCAAAGAGCTGGACATTTCTCCCTGGAAAATGGGCACGGGGGCAGGGAGCGAGGAGGAGGAGGAGGAGTGGAAGGAGAGCCGGGTGTCGGGGCCCTTCCCGATGCGCTCCCCTGCCTGTGGAGAACGCCCCTGTGGGGTGTGGAGGAGCCCAGCCTCTGCCAGGTCCCAGCTCTGGAACCCCAGCCAGGGGGCTGGGGGACCAGCCTCTTGGTGCCTCCACAAACACAGCGCCCCTGGCAGGGCAGGCTGTCGAGGTCTTGCTGTGCACGGAGAGGGAAGTGCACTGCAGCTCTGGGGGCCTTGCGGGAGGGAGGGGCCCTCAGCGATCCCTTCCTGGGAGTGTGGTGACTGAGCCCCAGAGAGGCAGCCTCCAGGGATGGGGGCCCAGCTGGGATGGGGCTGGCCCTGCTGGAATGTGCCGCTTGCTCCGAGGGAGGGAGGGAGGTGAGCTCAGGGGGATGGAATTCCACCGGAGTGAGAAGTCACCTTCCAGTCCCTGCCCAGCCTCTTGCTCACGGGAGTGGTGGGGGGTGGGGGGTGGGGGGTGGCAATCTTGTCCTTTCCTGCCCTGCCCCGTCTGGTCTGGGTGCTCCTGGGAGTTGGATTTCCACCCTGCCTGACCACCGGCAGGCCTGTGAGTCAAGGGACACCAGGGACCTGGCCCCTGGCAGCTGGGCCGGGCCCAGATAAGGCTTACTCAGCTATGCTCCTCTCCACTGTCCCGAGGGCCACTTGCATATTTGACCAGATAGAGTGGTCAGCGGTGGCACGTTGAGGAGAGCCAAGCCCTACCTGGTCTGAAGCTGGCTGCCCAGGGGAGGCTGAGTCCTCCTCGGGCCACCGTGGCCTCCATTTCTGCCCCAGATTCAGGAGAAGCTGTGGGTTCTCACCTTCCCAGATGCAAAGGCTTCTATCCAGAATTGAAGGACATGAGCCAGTGGCAGCTCTGGGCCAGTCTTGACCTCCAGGGCTTCAGTTTCTTCCATGGTCGGACTCTATGGTCTCAGAAAGGTCTTCCAGATCTGACAAGGGGGGAAGGGGAGGACACAGGGCTCCTAGGACCAGTGGATACCAACTTTGTCTGAAGCCACACATTCCTGGAATTTGCCAGTCGTGTTCCTGCCCCAGGGCCTTTGCACATGCTCATTCCGCTGTCTGGAATGCTCTTCCCACAGTCTTTGCATAACTAGCTCCTTCTATTCCTTCAGGTCTTTGCTCAGATGTCCCCTTTTCAGGGAGTGCCCCCCTGACTTTCCTCCCCTACATCCACTTCAGCTCTCTCTGGATACTGCTCTGCTTTGTTTTCTATGTAACACTTACCACCATATGAAATTATCTTATTTACACAGCTCACTGTATCTTTATTGCCTGTCTTCTTCCACTACAATGCCAGCACTACAGGGAAGGGATGAGGTAAGGTCACAGGTGTGTTCCCTGTGTCTAGGACAGTGCCTGGAACATACTAAGTGCTCAAGAGATACTTGTTGAGTGAATGAATGAAATGACAAGTATCTGCTCTTACCTTGGGGAATTTCCCAAGAGTAAGATTGCCAGATAAAAACACAAGACTCCCAGTTCAATTTGAATTTGAGATAACAAATATTTTTTTTTAGTACGAGTATGTCCCAAATATTATGTGGGACATACTTACACTAAGAAACCATTTGCTGTTCAATTCCAATTCAGTTTTTACTGTGTTTCTGGTAGCTTTAAATTCAATGTTGTGAGGTCGACATATTATAAATACACACGCAGGTGTCAGAAGCCAGACAGATAGTGCGTGCCTTTGCCCAGCTTCCCCTGACAGCTCGCACAATGATGGTTCGATGTCGTTACCGGGATACTGATATTGATACAGACAGGACACACAACCTTTCTCTGAGATAAATGCTCCGGAGGGCCAGCCCTGGGGTGCACGGCAATTGTCTGGCTCGCTTTGGAAGGAAGTGCCTCCCCCCAGCAATGTACGAGGGATCCAGTTTCCCAGCATCCTACCAGTGTTTGGCATTGTCGCTGGCGTTTATCGCCGCCATTCTGGTAGGCGTGTGGTGTATCACGCTGTGGCCTTAACCAGCGGTTCCCTCAGAGCTGAGCTGCCCGTCCTCCCGGCGCCTGTTTGCCATCCACATATCCTCTTCGGTGGGATGTTTTCATGTCTTGTGCCTGTTTTTAACGTTTATTTTTATTTTTTAAATATTTATTTTTGAGACAGCGAGAGAGTGAGCAAGCGAGCTCGTGCAGTGGAGGGGGAGGGGCAGAGAGCGAGGGAGACACAGAATCTGAAGCAGGCTCCAGGCTCTGAGCTGTCAGCACAGTCCAACACGGGGCTCGAACTCACAAACCATGAGACCATGACCTGAGCCGAAGTCAGATGCTTAACCGACTGAGCCACCCAGATGCCCCTGTATGTCCGTTTTCTAATTAGACTGTTTGTACTGTTGAGTTTTGAAGTTTCCCTGTATATTGTAGATGCTAGTCTTTTGTCAGACATGTAGTTTGCCAATGGTTTTTTCTCAGTGTCTAGTTTGTCTATTTTTCCTGGTCACGGGGTCTTTTCAGAGCAGTAAGCCTTGAACTTCAATCAGGTCCAATTTATCAATTTTACCTTTTGTGGATCGTGCTTTTGGTATTGGCTCAGAACTGACTAAACCCTGGTCCCAAAGTCTGTGATCCGTTTTTTAATGAACTAGTTATTTTTAAATCAACGGAAGGCTTCTTTCTTATTTTTTAAAAATTTATGTATTTATAATCTTAGTAAAATACACAGAGCGTCACACTCACCATCCTCATCATTTTGAAACGTGCAATTTGCTGGCAGCAGTCCATTTACTGTGTTGTGCAACCATCACCACTGTCTGTCTCCAGAACTTTCTCGGCTTCCCAAACCATTAAACATGAAGCCCCCACTCCTCCTCTTCACCACCCTCCATCCTGCTCTCTGTCTCCACGAATCTGCCTGCCCTAGAGACCTCATACGAGTGGGGTCATGCCCCATGTGTCCTTTTGCGACTGGCTTATTTCACGGAACATAATGTCCTCAATGTGATCCATTTTGAGTTCACTTTTCTTTGAAGTGTGTGTTTTGGACCAAGGCTGTGTGTGTGTGTGTGTGTGTGGATGTGCTCAACCCAACAACCCTACACAGCCCCGACTGCCCCACAGAGGAGAGTGGCCTTAGACAGTGGAGGAGAATTGTACAATCATTTTAAAACTGTGACTCCCCATTCCTTGGGCCCATTTAATGGATTAGAAACTGACCCCAGAATGCAGAGAGCCCTTGCCGAGACCACACACACCAAGATAGTGGAGGCGTAGGATTCTGACCCAATCCCTGTGGCTGGCCCAGTGGGAGCCTGGCTGGGTGCTGTGTGTGCTGATCTGGGGGCCAGGAGGTCCTTCCGGGACAGCTCCGGACTGGCCAGGCCAGGCGTGCGGGCCCAGAGCCAGGACAAGACTGGAGTGGGGGCTGCTCAGGAGGGGCCAGAGAACCAGCCCAGGTCCAGGAAGAGGATGCCCCCCAAGAACTGAAGTGTTTCTACTTTCTTTGATGACGCAGCGAGGGCAGGGCCCAGCCAGGTCCCATCACTGATGCCTCTGTGATAGCCGTGGGTGCTGGGGAAGGGAGGGGTGAGACAGGCCACTGGGCTGGGGAGCAGGGGCAGGCTTGTAGAAGACAAAGGTCTCTGGGTCCCCAGCTTCCTGGAGCCTGGTGCTCAGCCGCCCACGTTGCACCTCCCAACCCTGACCTAAGCATGGGCACAGACAGCCCAGGGCGGGCGCAGAGGAGATAGCTCAGGCAGCCTAGCCGGGCGTGGGGAGCCTCTAGGAACTGTCATTGACCTCCAGTCTCTGAAGGGCGGGGGTGGCGGCAGTAGGGTAGCATGCAGGACCAGGGCTCACAACATAGAGGAAGATGGGAGGATACAAGTTTCAGCTCCACTTGGAAAGAACTTGCTCCCAGAAAGCAAGACCAGCTGGTATTTGCTTGGAGAATAAAGACACTATTCTAATCTTAGCTCTTGAAATGCTTGTGCTGGTTTAATCCTGTGACAGTTGTATGAGGTTAGCCCTCTCTGTGTCTCCAATTTACAAATGGAAAAACTGAGAAACAGAGAGGTTAAGACACTTGTGCAAGGTCACACCAGGGGCACTCGGCAGGTGCTACCCTCGGATATGAACCCTAGCAGGCTGGTTCCAGCCTCAGTTCTCAACCACTGACCTGTCTTATTAGTGGCTGGAGGAGTTCTCGGACTTGGATGCATTTATCCTCACCTCCAGTTCTGACACCCCTATGATTTTGGAGAAACTTGGAGTCTCTGTAGTCCTCGCCACCCCCCTCCCCCAAGGCCCCAGGGGCTGGTCACTTGGGGGCTGTGAATGACTGAGGTGCTGTGTCTCCTCTCCCACTTGGGACACAGTAGCCCTGGGCCAGTGCTGTGCCATCGTCCCCTGCCTGGGAGACCTGGATACTTTGGGCCAGGAGGGAAGTTGGCTATCTGGAGAAGCTTCTGCACATTGCCCCTCTGGCTGTCAAAGGGGGCTCAGGACACCACTGGAAAAGGAGATGCCCGCACCTGGGCATGCCCAGGAGTGCCCACATCCTGCGGACACTGGGGCACCTCTTTTAACAGGGTTTCCGGGCTTGCTGAGCCTGGGGACGTCAGCGTGGGGGCCACATCCTCTGCACTTGCCAAATCCTCCTCATCTTTCCAGACAGTTGTAAGGGCCACCTTGGCACCTCCTAGAGCCCCACATGGGGCCTGGCACACAGTAGGTGCTCTCAGTGACCTGGGTGCTTACAGCTGTGCTATCCACTACATTTGACATAGACAATACGTGCCTTTTTTTTTTTAAAGTTTGTTTGTTTGCTTATTTATAAAGAGCTCTCAAGGGGCAGAGTAAGAGAGGAGAGAGAGAATCCTAAGCAGGCTCCATGCTGTGAGCGCAGAGCCTGACACAGGGCTTGAACTCATGAACCGGAAGATCATGACCTGAACCAAAATCGAGTCAGCTGCTTAAGGAAGTGAGCCACCCAGGCACCCGTATCTGTGGCTTTAAAGTAACCATTCAGGTCCTCAGCCCATATTTCTGCGCCTGGGCTGGGGGGGGGGGGGCCATGTGTCTGGTGGCTCCCGTGTGGCGCAGTTTCTGCATTGCAGGGAGGTCTGTTGGCGGCGCCCTCCAGCTTGGGGAGCAATGGGCACAGACACTGGTGTCATTTCGAAGGGGACTCAGGAAGGTCCTGGCAGCAGTGGGAGCGAGTCCTTTCACCTCCTGGCCCCCAGCCAGCCCAAGGGGGTCTCAAAGAGTGGGCATCTGATTTCTCTTGGAAAGAATCCCCAGTGTGCCTGCTGGCCCTTCAGCCAGGAGACTCATCTGAAACCAAACTGAGGCGGGGAGGAGGCCCTGAGGGGCCTCCCAAGTGGGGTGAAGCATAGGGGGCTCAATTTCACCGTGGTGAGACCTCGTCAGAAGGCGCCCACCAGGGACAATTGCTGCCTTTGTCCTCAGGAGGGGGACTGGGGCTCCTGGGTGTTATCAAATCTGCTGGGATGAAGGGAGGAGGAGCCAAGTGGTGGGGGGGGAGAGGGGGGAGGGGCAGGAATGGTCCTGGAGGGAAGGAGGGAGGAGTGGGGTGGGGCCCCGCGATATGGTGGAGCAGGCAGGTCACTTTCCCTAAATCTGAAAACTTGCATGTCCTTTGAAGAGAAATCCAGGCATCCATGTGTCCTGGAAAAGGGCTCCTGGTCTGAGAAATGGGCTTCTTTAAATCACGACCTCGCAGTGGACCTTAGAGACGCAAATCATAAACGCTGCGTGCAGGGGTGAGGGGTGAGGGGTGAGAGCTTGCTCTGTCCCAGCACTGGGTCTCAGAGACTTAATCTGTTTTGTTGGCCTCACAACCTTGGGAGATGGGGGAATATTTAATGCCATTCCACAGTTGGGCAGCTGGGGTCCAGGCAATGACCTGAGCAGCATCTCAGGCTCCTGGCCAGTCCAAGAGGTAGCAGAATGAGTTACCTCATCTCAGGGCCTCCTTGGGATGTTGGGGGTGGGACCAGGCCCTGGGCCAGGAGGGTGCAGGTGGTGTGAGCCCAGCACTCAGCTGCTCTGTGCTCGTCTCTCAAGGCCTGACATAACACGTGGCCACCCATCCCAGGCGCTCTCCATAAATGATCTCACAGGGGAGGGCCTGTGTTGTCACTCCCATTTTACAGATGAGGAAAACTGAGGCACAAGTTGGTTAAGTGGTACACTGAAGTTGTTCAGGTGGAAAGCATGTGAGTCAGGATTCCCTCCTGGCCATCTGCCTTTGTAGCCTGTGCTCTATGCAGCCTCTTAGCCTGCAATAGTGTGTGTGTGTGTGTGTGTGTGTGTGTGTGTGTGTGTATTTGGGAAGAGGGAGCCTAGAAGATTGGTTGTATTATAAAGTAATAATTCTAACAAGAACATTGGTAAAACACTTTATTATTTGCAAAACCTTTAACACTTTGATGGCCAAGGCTTGAAGCTCTCTTCCAAGGGAGGGGCGAAAATGTGCCCATTTTGCAGGCAAGGCAACTGAGGCTCTGGCTGGGTGCCACGCAGTCTGCTGGGAGGGTTGCTCTGTGGGGAGCTGTTCTCCCCTGCGCTTTGAGTGTCCTGAAGGTGGGGGGAGGCAGGTCAGAGGGCTCCTGGCCACATGGTGCTCTTGACTCATGAAGGGATGTTGGACTTCTGTTCCACGCTGGGGGCTGCGAATGACAGCCGTGGAAAGCACTATGATAAAAACCCCAACTGCAAAACTTGTTCATGGCATGACCTCGGGCAGCCTTCCCCCTCTGAGCCTCAGTTTCCTCACTGGGAGAAAAGTGTTGATTTGTGGACTCCCCAGAACCACTGTGCAGGCTGGATGGGACGGTGCCCAAGTTCATGCTGTCTTGCATGATGAGGGCTCAGAAAACAGTAGCCTCTATTATGAATGTTATTATTATTAGTAATAATAGTAGTCCTGTTAAAACTACAGTTAAGTTTTAATCACTATATTCTATTCCTAAGTTTCTTTCTAGCTCCATTTGAAGCCCCTTTATCCCCACACACCAGACAGGTAGCATGTAGGACTGGGGAGCAGACGTCCAGGAGGTCACTGGGATCTGTCACTTTACTGAGCAGACAGGAGACCAAGCCCTTGCAATGCCACACTGTTCCTCCCAGCTCCCAGACAGGAGGGGTCTGTCTGGGTCTGTCAGTCATGTCTGAGCAGCTACCTCCAGCGAGAGGGCCCTGCCCTTGTCCTTTCTGGCCCTGCACCATGGGTACCCAGGAACATGCCACCTTCCTGAACCTGCAGGGTTATCCAGTCCCATCTCCTGCCCAGATTTCCTGCCCAAAGGCAGGCCTCACACATGCAGGGGCCTCCCACTGTCCACTCCAGGATGTCTGCTGGAGACCCCACCTGTCCCCAGTCCCACTGCTCATCTCGCTCCCACAAACAACCTCCTGCTTCATTTCCCCCAGCCCCCAGCTCCATCCTTCCAGTTGTCCGGGCCCAAAAGCTTGGCTTTGTCCTTGACACTTTCTTTCACGCCTGCATCCAATATGTTGATTCTACCTATGACATCTTTGGGGAATCTTCCCCCTTTTAACAGCCCGTACCCCTGACCCTCTGTCCCAAGCTACCGTCATCTCTTCTCTGAAGTAGCACGACAGCCTCCTGACTAGTTTCGCTTCTCCCACCTTGGCCCCTGCAGTCTTTTCCAGCGTAAGCAAAATCATCTCTTCTCTGCCCATGTTTTCATAATGGCTCCCAACTCACTCAGAGAAAACATCAAGTCTTCACAGTGTCCGACAAGGCTCTTCATGACCTGGGCCCCCGCGACCCTCTGACCTCATCTCCTTCTACCTCTTCTTCACTCACTCTGTTCCACCTGTTCCTTAAACACACTGGGTCTATCCCTACCTCAGGACCTTTGCACTTGCTGTTTCCTCTGCCTGGAATGCTCTCCTTCCAGACATTCACCCCTTTACCTCCTCGAGTCTTGGCTCAAGGCTCCCTAAGGAGGTCTTTCCTGACCACTCTATTTGCAACTGCTGCCCCATCTGCCTCACCACTTCCTGTCCCCTTCCGTGTTTTCTTTTTATACGTAGCACTTATGACGACCTGACATAATATTGATAGTTTGCCAAATGATCCCAGTGTGGCTGGGAAAAGTGAAAGTGTTTGCTGTAGGAGGCCTCCTATGGGAACAGTGCAGGCTCAGACAGACGCTTCCTCCCGCCTCTTAAACTCAAGCATGTGCCTTCAATATTGGTTCCTCTGGGCCAACTTTACACTGAGATTTCATTCTTAAACTCCTACGCAGCCTTTGTCTTACTCGGGGCACTATTCTAAGTACTTCATCTCTATTAACTCATAACAATCTCACCTAGTAAGATATGTACTGTTGTCAGCCGCCTTTTATGAATGAGAACACTGAAGCACAGAGAAGTTCATTGACTCACCCAAGGTCACACAGCTAATGAACAGAGAGGAAGGATCTGAATCCAGGCAGTCTGGCTCCAGAGTGTATGCTTTTGCTATATTCCACTCTTCTGTACTCACTCGCTTACTCATTACATATTTATAGAGTGTCTTCTTTGGATCAAGTGCGAGAATTTGGAGACCCACAGATGACAGAGCATGATCTTGCCATCAGAGAGCTCACAGTCTGCTAGGAAATGCAGAGCAAGTAAATAAGGGGAAAGGAAAAAATATTCATCCAGTAAACATTCACTACCACCTCCTAAGTGTTAGGCACTGGAAATCAGAGATAATATTTTTGCTTTTGAGGCTCTTACGTTGTAATGACAGAGGGAAATGGTGAATCACTGCATATATTCATGATGGCACAGACTGGATTTGGTAAAAGAGAGTCTGGGGGACTGTGGGAGCGCAGGATAGGAGGCCTAACCATCTGGGGGTTGGTTTGGATGGCTGCGTGGTTGGACAGATGGTTGGATGGTTATGTGGAAGGACAGATGGACGAATGAATGGAGAGATAATTGAAGATGGTTGGATGGATGGATAGATATTTGGAAGGATGGAGGGATGGATAGTATTTGGAAGGATCGTTGCATGAATGGTTATGTGGATGGACAGGTGGATGAATGGATGGATGGATGAATGGATGGTTGTTTGGAAGGACGGCTGGTTGAATGGGTGGGTGAAAAGCTGAGCTCATTGCTGGCAAGTTGGACATTTTCCCAGTGAGATCACCAGACCAGCTCAAAGAAAGGGATGGAGATCCATGCGTTCATTAATTCAGCAAATGTTTATTAAGCACCTATTTGTGTGTCTGGTACTGGTTTAGGTTCTGGGATTAGGGGGTACTTGCCTTTATGGAGCTGACATTCCAGAGGGAAAGCAGAGGACAAACAAATAATCAAACAGAGAGGGAATGTACTGTCAGATGGCAATAAATGCCATGATGAAAAAGGAAGGCACAGGAGAAGAAGGGAGGAGAGGGGCAGGGGTGGGGGCATTTTATATTAGGTAGTCAGGAGGAGTCCCTCTGAGAAGGTGAGTTCTGAGCAGGAAGTGAGGAAAGGAGCCCTGTGGGGAATAGCATTTGAGACAGAGGGAACCACGGACTCAGGAGCCTGAGGCTCCGAGGCCAGCGTATTTCTCACTGAGGGAGAGCAGGGAGGGCAGGGGTGAAGTCACATGGGCGCGTTAGGAGTGGGGCTGGGAGGGGGGAGGGCACATCACCTCCCGACCCTGCGAGTGGTGTGGGTTTGGTTGTGTCCTGGAAAGCCAATGGTGGACTTTGAACCTGGGCCCATGTGCACTGCCTTGCCTGCCCCCTCATGTGGGCGCCCAGCCCTGCTCCCTCCCAGCCTGCTCGCAGTTGGGAGGCTGTCAGCATTTTAATTACAGCTCCCAGCTCTCAATGGTTTACAACTCGACCGTAACAGGCCCTGGGCAACTTGTGGCACCTCTGAGTGATGTACTCCCTTACCAGTTCTATATTTAGTGCCATGTAATGCCTGTGGGCCAAGATTTCAGAGAGCAAAAGGAGGAATTTAGGGGGAGTTGGTTACTTTGGTTTTTGTTGTTTTTAACACATAGATCTATTTTCCAGTTATTTTCTGAGATTATTTCCCAGCCTTTGAAAAGTTACAAGGTGCCAACCAATGGTGCATGCCACATTCACTTCAAACAAGACTAGTCCCCTCACGAAGCTGCCCTTTTCTCTTGAAAGTATGTTTGCTTCCTGGTGCAAGAGAGCAGGGTTCAAAGGATGGCCATGGACCAAGTATATGACTTGAGGACAGAGGCATCCATTAGTACTTCCTGTGACGCATCGGGCCATCGGCACCCACTCCGTGCCTGAAACGGGGGTCCCCCAAACCTCCAGTCGAGGCAGCTGCAAGGCATCCCAAGTTTACACAGTCACGCAGAACCCCTAGGGAGTGGGTGTGGAAAAGCAGGCTCCGGAGTCGTACTTCCAACAAGCCCCCGTGAGGCCATACTGTTGGTCCTGGGGCCGTGCTTTCAGCAACAAGGAACTGACCAGCCGTCCAATAGAAATCGACACCAGCCGTGTAGGTAATTTAAATTTTCTAGTAGCCACACCAAAAAAGTTGAGAAGGGGGCATTACGTTTAATAATATATTTTACTTCATTGAATACCCCCCATATATTGTCATGTCAGTATGTAATCAACATGAAAATCCTGAGACGCTTTATGTTAATGTTATTTTTTTCCCATAAGAAGTCTCTGAGACCTGGCATTTGGTCTACACATAAAGCTCACCTCTGCGCCAACTGGCCGCAGTGGCCGGTGACCCCCATTTTGGCTGGTGCCAATCTACATCGGGCTGGCACACCTCTGGGGACAGGGGGTCCGCTCCCTCCATGATGTCCATCCCCACCCTGCAGGCTCAGTTGGGGGTCGCGCCCGAAAACAACGAGGAAGGGCCGCCTTTGCTCCCCAGGTCCTCCAGCTCCATGGCCTCCTCTGCCGAAAGTCGGCCTGCAAAAAAGTGGACGCACTGAGCAGCCCCTCTTGCAGCCCTGTCTTCTAGCTCCCTCCTGCGAGGGACGTCACGCGCCCTGCCTCCATTAGCAACCCCTTGGTGGTTTCCGTTGTTGTTCCTAGACCCCCCACCCCCCATTTTCTTGCTGAAGAATCCTGCTCAGAGAGGTGAAGCGACATTCCCATGGTCACCCAGCCAGGAGGAGCCAGAGCTAGGACTCCCAGTCAGAACGCTGGGAACTCCTGTCTCTGCTCCAGGACGCTCCAGTTCCTTTGGGGTGATGTGACTTCAGAGGACCACTCGCACCCCACCGAACACGCAGGGCAGCCCACGGGGTGCTGGCAGAGCCTCATAGATGGCCGGGAGGGCGGGACACAGAAGCTACACAGCTCTCGGTGACTGGGCTGGGACAAAAGCCCAGGGCCCTCTGAGCCCGTGGTCTCAGCTCCTGTGGCTTCAGAGCGGTAAGAAATCAGTTGCTCCTCCATGGTGGCCCCTCCGCCACTGGGGAGGCCCGCCCTACCTCTTCTGGAAACTGGCCTTGCATAGAGATAACCCAGGGTGTTTTTCCCAGTCGCCTGCCTGGAGAAAGCCTGACTCCATCAGGGGCAGGAAAAGGCACATCTCAGGGGACATGTGCCTGCGCCCTTGTCCTCTGGGACATGGGGGCAACACAGAACCTGAGGTCAGGCCAGCCTGTCTTCCGGGATCCCAGCCCCTCTGCTGGACAGGGGTTCCGAGGGCTTCAATGTCAGCCAGGCAGGGCCTCGGTGGGATCAGGGCAGTTCGTCTGGGGGTGGGCCAGGGGCACAGAGGGTGCTCAGCCAGCGTGGCCTCATTCTTGGGCCTTCCCCCATGCATTGGGTGTCCTTCTGTCCCCTCTGTCCCCTGTCATAAAGCCCCCCCTCCCTGGGCTGATAGCCTGGATCCCTGTGGACTAAGTTGGGGCCCCTTTACAGAATCCTGCTGCAAAGGAAATGGCCAGCTGGGCTCCTGAGCCAGGAGGAGTTCATTCATTTGCTCACTCGCTCACTCCTTCATGGCATCCGAGTGCTGGCGAAGCAGTGCCTCTGAGTCAAGCCTCTTGTAGACGCTGCCTGCACGAGAGATGAGGGCAGTGCTTTCTGGGAGCTGGCGTTTAGTCAGGGAGGGAAGAGGAAAACGAGTCAAGTGTCCCGAGTGCTCAGAGGATGTAAACAGGGGGGTAGGACAGTAGGATAGGACAGCTGGGGGCGGGGAGGGGGTGCATGGGCCACCATGGAGAGTTGCTTTGAGGAGCAGAACTGGAGCTGAGGAACCAGAGGAAAGGTGTCACAGGCAGAGGGACTAGCAGCTGCAAAGGCCCTGAGGCAGCATGGGCTTTGCGTGGTTCAGAAAGACCTTATATTAAGTGTTTACAGAAGGGCTGCGCAACAAGGCCCATGACAGTTTTATAATGTTTTCATCGCCCTCTAAAGAAACCATGTACCTATTAGCAATTAGCAGTTACTCCCCACTCCTAATTCCCCCAGCCCCAGGCAGCCATTAATCTGCTTTCTCTCCCTCTGGATTTGCCAGTCCCAGACACCCGTACAAACGGAATCATACAACAGGCGATCATTCATGTCTGGCTCATTTCACTTAGCTTAATGGTTTCAAGGTCCATCCCCACTGAGCCTGTATCAGTATTTCATTCCTTTACGTGGCCGCGTACTATTCCATCACTCACGTACGCCGTGTTTTGTTTATCTGCTCATCAGTGGATGGGCACTTGGGTCTTTTGCGCTTTGGCTCCCGTGAATAGTGCTGGTGTGAACATTCGAGTCTGAGTCTCGTGTGGATGCGTGTTTCTGGTCTGACGGCTGCCCTGTCCTCATGGTCCAAGACCACGGGTCTTTGCAGTTTAATTCCAGGGTTGCCCCTGAAGGCGCCCAGGTCTGTGGGTCAAGAGATGAGGGTCTGTGGTGTCTGGGGGGCTTAGTCGGTTAAGTGTCTGACTTTGCCTCAGATCATGATCTCGTGGTTCGTGGGTTTGAGCCCCGCATCAGATTCTGTGCTGACAGCTCGGAGCCTGGAGTGCTTGTTCGCACTTTGTCTCTCTCTGTGTCTCAAAATTAAATAAACATTAAAAAAATTAAAAAAAAAAAGAGGGTCTGGACAGACATGGGCATTGGCCTGCTGGGCAGCGTGGGGCAGCTATGCCCTGGGTACTGGGGCTGTGCAACCCCAGAGGGCTGGCTATGTGTTGAGAATAGCAAGGGACCCGCTGTAACTTGAGGGCGGTGACAAGACACAGGAGGTGAGGTCAGAGGTAGCAGAGGATGAGGTAGATGGAGACAGAACGGAACGATGAGCCCCACGTACCCAACCCCGAGCTCCAACGACCCCAACATTTGGCCCATAACCATCAACATGGTTTTACTCTCCACCCCAGTTCCTCTAACCTGGAACGGTGAAGGGCAAATCCCCAGACATCATGTTATTTCACCAATCAATAAGGATTTTTTAAAACAT